>JAAAKL020001068.1:0-33513 GCA_010016065.2 Carybdea cf. marsupialis auct. non (Linnaeus, 1758) | reverse complement strand
CACTCACTTTTAGGACAGTCATGTCCTCATTATTACCTGGATTAATGTTTCACAATTTTAGCACCAGCAGGATAACTCTGCACCTCGGTATCTTGCAGGTTTTCACATAAAGGATTTAGAGTCTGACTTATGCAGGCAGAAGACTGGTTTTTTCTATAAGCCAGTTTTAATGCCAGCCTTGTCTCCTGTATATATGGCCTTTGCTGCCCATAGATTCTTGTTGCCATACTCTCGACATTATTAGCAATCTTTTATTTACACAATAACTCACATAGCTAATTAGATTTTTCTCATTCTCTTTCAGATTTTGACAGTACAATTACTATTATCCTCATAATGTTTGCTATTATCGTCTGCAGCTCTGACCAGAAGCAGCATGAAAGAGGTTTAAGTTGCAGATAATGTATGTGTTTTTTATTGCTCGTATGAAATTCTATACCACCAATAATCTGATTTTTAGAGTTAAGGTGTTATAAGGTTGAGTTAGTAGGGTTAATGTGTGAGTGATATCATTTATTTGAGTAATATCATTCATTTGAGTTATACGCAATCATTTGAGTTAGTCTGATGTTGACGTGAATAAGTAGTAGTTACGCGAGTATGAGATTTGATATAAGTCAGTAGTAGTAGTCGCAGTTATCAAATTTGATGTTAGTTAGCACGTATTGAACGATAGCTAAAGTCGAGTCGAGTCAGTAGGAATGATCTGACTTGGTACGCTCGGTATGTCGTTGTAGGAATGCTACGAGTAGCAAAATTTATTGGCGTTAGAAGTAATAATCTCAACTAGTAAAATTGTTTTGAGTTAGTAAAAATTGCCTTGGCAATGTACTTGTTTTGAGTTAGTAGCAATAATCAGACTAAGTTACATGAGTTACCAGGAACCATTCGAGTAGGAAGATTGAGCTGAGGTATCAGTAATGATATAAGCTAGTGAAATTAAATTGATGTTGTATTAACTATATGTGTACTATATCTAACTTGAATTATTAGTAATAATCTGAATTAGTATATGTAACAGGCTGGTGGGTAGCGTAGGGGAAGTGGACGAATATAGTCTTCTAATATCCCAAATTCTCTTCTTTATTGGATCAAGTCAATAACAGCAAAAATAAGGAACGGTTTACACTCATTGACTACAAGGGAATAGAAAAGGGGAATAAATGCTACAACAGTTTTGGTAATATTTACAATATTAAGCGAGACATGTAGTAATGCTGTAAAAATAAATTCGTTTGTTTGAAAAATGCTCCATATTGTAGAATACAACGTAGTCAGATATCTGTGTCCACTATGCAACAACAGCAACTATTGAGAAATATCAGTCATGCTGACTGATGCAATTGTCGAGTCAAGTAATAAGGATAACGGACTTACACCTAATCAAAACATAAAGCGTATATGATAAGTAGAGAAATCATTGCAGTAGACATGAAATATAATCAATATGACTATGCAATGTTCTATGATAAGACGGACAACCTGAAAGCCACTTACGAGCTGAACTACAACTTCGAACTGTGTTGTCGTATAACCAGCTCTGACCACTACTGAACTAAGAATAGAAATCACGCTTATTTAAAGGAATCACCTTTCTACATTGCAACATAACTGCAGGACGGTAAGTAAGCTAATAGTTTTTCTACATTACATTGATTAAACTCGTGACCTAAAGCGTAGGGACGAAGCAAACGGTTCTTTTCTCTGAGAGGGTATAATGTCGTCAAGTTTTTATTTGCCAAAATACATCAATGTTTTATCCCATGTCGCAACGTGAAAGGGCGACCACTACGCGGTACAGTGGCTTTGAATGAAAACAACGCGAAGAAACGCAAATCTGTGCAATGAACACTGCTTGCAGAACTGATACGATAGAATGCTTGTAAGGGAATAAGGGACCTCGACAAATCTACGCACTAGATTTTGTAATTAACAGTGTTACGTGATCTCCGTAATACCATGCGATGAGTTGGGTCGACAGGCATTACTGGGGCCGCAAATTTCCGTCAGGGTCACAAAGAATTGAGTCTTGCTAGAGGGAACTGTAATAGCGGTATTAATAATCTGAGAATGTAAAATCGATTTAATCATCCTAATGAGTAAAAATAATTCGATTTGGTAGCAATAATCTGACTTAGTAAAGATCATCAGAATTATCCGACTAGTAAAATTGATATGGGAGAATCAGCTCCTTTGAGAGCCAATGAATATCCATACCTGGAGAGAAGCAGGGTAACATCAGGCAATTTGGTCTGCTGAGGTACTTATCATGTTGAGATCAAGAAGAGAGCAAATACTGGATAGGGGGGAGCCCGAGTTGCGAATCACCGCTTTCTCATTTCTATTCATGGTTTACAAAACAAATATACTACTGGGAAAGACAATCCAGACATCTGAAAATAATACTCCACAAAGGAAAGCTGGGGAAAGTATAATTTGAATACGAATTGCAACTTAACACAAGGAACATTACTGGACTTGATGAACCAGTTTGACAGGGGCATAAGATATTGTACAGTGGCGAAAAAGAGTCACTTGCAAAAGGAGTTGGATTTAGGGTGAACATAAATATCATAAAGTCAGTTTCACAAACGGCCTCTGTAAGAATTGCCACAACTTCCTGTCAAAGCATAACCTTACCATCATACAAATGTACGTGCCAACGGTTAATTTGGATGAAAACTACAGAACAGTTTTCTTAAGAAGTGAATTATACAAAAGTTTTCTAACGAGAATTAGTTGTAGTAATCAACAAATTCAACAAGAACCATGTTTTCTTTATACAAGGCGACTGGGGTGCAAAAATTGGCAAAGATGCTTATGAAACTGGCATGATGTTGTTGTTGTTAAAATTGCACTTAAAAATACCAGTGACTGGGGAAGTGGTCTGCTTGGATTTGCCAAAACAACACAACTGTTTCATTCCCTGTACATTCTTTTGAACGTAAGTCTAGGACTGCCACGTGGCACTTGCCAGGTGGAGTCGGACACGATCAGATTGATTTTATATTTGTATAAAAGTGTTATCAGTCGAGCTAAAAACGGTGCAAAAACGCCTTTCTTCACGAGATTCTTATCATGACGATGAAGTTAAAAGAGAAATCAATGCATTCGAATAAAGTATGATATTTGGAAAACGAAAAACCGGCGAGTGAATGAATTTCAAGCAACCATAGTGGAGATGTTTGGGCTTTTTCTACTTCTTGAGAATGTCAGTTTTTATGAACTTAGTATGCAATTTGATATCCAGTCAGTGCTGAAAGCTGCATCAAAACAACTGAGAAAGAAAAAAAGTATATGAAAAAGGCGGTTTACAACTGAAGTATTGCAGAAATGTGACCAAAGGAGGAAACATAAAAAAACATTTTGACAAGGATGAGTTTGCCAAAAAGTACCGAGATACAAACAATAAAAAATGGTATTAGCAAAATAATCATAGATTCATCAACAATGCTCTGATATTGAGGATTGATATCCACTTACAAATGTTCAAGCTGCATTCAACAAGGTTACGACAGTCTTTTCAGAACAGAAATTTAAATGCTCCCTGATTGAAGACATTCGCTGGAAATTCTTAACCTACCGGATAATTTAATTGTAAGATGCAGGCAGTATTATGAAGACTTTTGCAATCACTGGACCAACACTACAATGACTGTCTTATCGAAAACACAAGAAACTCTTCACCGCCAGAAAAAGAAGAATTCTTGATTATAGGAAATGAGATAGAACAAGCATTAAAGAAGCTGACATGTAACAAAGCGGCTGGAACTGATAATATCTCTGCTGAGATTTCTTAAAGTGGAGGTGAGAAAATGGTTGAAGACTTGCTAAATATCTAAATCTTACCATCACAGCTGGTGAATGGCTCTGCAAATGGACTGAGTCAATAATGATACTTCTGCTAGAGGAAGGTAAAACACGAAAATAAGAAGACAATAGAACAATAGATCTAATTCATCATCTCAGCAAAGTTCTATTATTGGCATTAAGCTCTTCAGACAGTTATAATGAGATATTTTATCAGTTTTAAAATCACGTAGATTAATGATCAGGCAAAAAGTTTGGTCCTCGTCCCAATGGGCTGATTCAAATCAAAAGTAGGAGTTCAACAAGGGTCTGTTCCATCCCTATACATGCTCAATCTCAATTTCATCATGACAGAGATAATTTTGAGGGGTATGTAAAAGTCAATGGCTGAAGTAACTATAACGTAAGCTTTGCAATGATGCTGACGTAAACGCACCGAGTAAAGATGAACTACGAAACAACAAGAAAGTATGGTATGAAGATATACTTCAGAGGAAAGAACCGTGATGATTACAGCTAAAAAAGATCGGAAATAAAACAGCCAAAATACTTTTTCGAATGAAAAACTTGAACAGGTAAACTGTTTCCAATACTAAGTAAAATACTTCAAATAGTTACTAATCTACAATCGATCACTTACATCAAACACCGCATCATTGTATCAACAGCAGGTTTAGTTCAATTTAACAGCATCTTGAAAAGTAGAAGCCATTACAATCAAGATAGGATGAGGGTTAATGATAGCAGCAGTGTTGGCTGTAATGACTTATTGATGTGAATCATGGACACTAAATGCTAAATAAGAACAAAGAATCAGTTTGTGTAATGAAATACTACCATAAAGTTCTTCTAATACTATACATAGCTCACAGAACTAACGCAAGTGTAAAATAAGGAAAATTGTCAAAGAACTTTGAATCACAAAACATTGCTGTAAATTGTCAAGAGGAGGTAAATAAAATGATTTTGACACGTTACTCAGAATCATAACTATCTTGGTTTACTTAATACAATTAAGTCACGGAAGAGTACATAGAAAAGGAAGAAGAGGAGGGCGAAGGAAGAAGTGGATGTCTAATATCAAAGAATTTGAAAACGTTTCTACAGTGGATGCAACAAAGAAAACAAGCACCCAAGAATATGGTAAATTCAAATTTAAAACAGAAGAGAGCACCAACGGGCAAGTGGATGTGGAATGTGATGATGATGATGATGAAAATTGTTGAGTTTCTATTAACAACCTGAATCAATAAATGAATCTAAGTTAGCTGGAATTATCTCAGTAAATAAAAATAATGGGTGTTAGAAGGAATTATGGCAGTCGTAAATTTGGTTCGAATTTTACGAGCTAACTGAGTAATGTAGTTGATCTGAGTTAGTAGTAATTTTCCTAGTTTGTCAAATGGAAATGAATTCGTGGGAACTATCAGAGAAGCATTGTTGGCTTTTTTTTGTTTGTGATAATCTTGGGCTAGTAAAATTGATCCGAAGTGATACGAATTATCGGTGTAGCTAAATTCGATTTGCATTGGCATCATACGTCTGACTACGGTAAATTGGATCTGTGTTAGGAGAAACTATTTGAGTAACAAGATTGAATTAAGTTAGTAGAAGTTGTCTGATTTTGTTAAAACTAGTCACGTTATTAAATTGATTTGTGTTAATAATAATAATCTGATTTAGTACAGATTTAGTCTTAAAAGTGTTGCGAGTTAGTAGCAGTGATGTGAGTTAATAGAATAGACCTGTGTAGGTAGGAATTATCCGAGCAGTAAACTTGTTTTGAATAAGTGATAACAATCTTTCTTAGTATAACTTAGCTAAGTTGGTAGGAAAGATGAGCGCTGAAAAATGCTTTCAGTTTTCTTTAAGAAAATATCATCAAGTTGCTCACTGCATTGCGTAGCACTTTATATTCTTTGTTACTGGTTGTGATCTTCGCCTTACATTTGCAAAATTGCATGACTTTGCAAGTGTTTATAAATCTTACTTATAATAACTAAGCTCTACAGGCCCTGAGAGTTGTGGTGGTCTGAGCTATAGCAAAGTGAGATGACGTAGAAGATTTCCGTCTTCACCGCAAATCAATCCTTTGCAATTTATTGCAGGTACCCATTGAATGTTTTTATTCTATTTAGTCTTTCCTGATTGATGTTCAAGTATGAACTCAAACTAGAGACCTCTTTATTGAGCAGTTTTCTACTGACAAAGGTAACTCGCTTTGCCAGGTTGTTAGTCTGACTAAAATCAATTAGTGTCATTTAATTAAAAAAAAAATAATATCCATTCACTACAACAGTTATGATCACCCAGAACTTACTAGTACAACATTTTATGAACACTGAATGCGTTTCTAATTATCAATATTGTTTTCTGTTTATGATCAATTGGTAAAATTAGTGTGTTAACGTAAGACACGTTATAGTATTGGCTGCAAACAATCAGCATGGCTTGACTGAAAAAGGAGCTAAGTAAAGTGTGTTTTTAATTAACAATGTAGAGGTAAATTTTAAGCTCCTTTTATCTGGAGGGTTCTATCTCAGTTCATTTTTCCATTATGCATTAAGGGACTTTCTTAGAGTTTTTATGAGGAAATTCTCCAGGGACTTTACCAAAGTCTGTTTTAGCATTTAATTTCTTTCATCAATGCAATAAGTCTGTACTCAACTGTATCATAAAATACATTCTCTGTAGAATAGACTTTCTCGTAGCTCCGCGACCATTAAACTAATTGTTAACAGGGTTTTAAAATTGCCTTGTTTGGATCGCATTTTCTGAGATTCTTGACTTATTCCATGTTGGTACGCATATTTTCCCCTTTTCATCACTAAAGGCAATGAAAGAGAAGACCAAAGAAGTGCTTCATAATAGAAACATCTGAGTCCATCTTGCTCTTGTGCTCTTAAGTGATTTTTGACTTAACATTTGTAGAGTCAATTTGCAAAGAAGCAAAAGTGAAGTTTTGCGTATTTTCTTGAATATTAAAATTAAGATTCTGTGTTGGAGTCTGTATCGTACGGGAAGCCAATGCAAACTGCTTAGTATTGGAGTAATCCTTTTGCATTTGTGAGCTCTTGTGATTAATATTAAAAGAGTATTTTGTAAACGTTGATTTGATCAACCTGATAATCTGGCAATCCTACAAGTAGGACCTTGTAGTGTTCAAGGCAACTGATTATAAGAAATCGAACTAAGCCCTCAACCGCTTCTCTTGTTGTATACTTGCAAATTGATCACAGTATGTTCGGTTGAGCAAGAAATATTTAGCTGATGTTATTTACATATTTCTTTATTTAGATCTCCTTATCTAATGTTAGCCCTAAATCCTTTAAAATAGAACCTGCATAAATAGTGGCTTACCAACCACGATTTTTGAAAGGCATAGTTTATTCCTCTGTAACTGACAGCCTATTACAAGGATTTACTCTCATTTATGAGAAGCTATTACCATATTGTAAGAAATTAACGAAGCCCTAAGTTAACGATACTTAAATTAACGCGAATCAAATTAACTCGGTTATTCAAAGACACGCCGAAATAAAAATTAAATCAACACGGTTCTGTCAAACTAGGATACATGATGCATCTAATGAACACAGAAATATAACAAGTGTAAATGCATTCCGATTTTTATCTCCTCACAACGACATAGAAACTTGTTAACGGCCTGGAAATTTACGTGACTTCTACTTAATGGGTATTTTATTAACGCGAATTTTTAAAAACAGTGTTAATTAAGTGCCGCGTTAATTTCCCGCGATAAAGTATTTGATCATGCAATTTGTGTTTATCACGAAAATCCATTTCAGCTGTAGCACTATCTTGTGAGACTGAGGTTTGGCTTAAATATAAACACAGAACGCTGTCGTCAGCGTGTGCTGAAAGGCTCACCATTTGAGATTACAGTAGATTGAATAATGTAGCAATGTATGAATAAAACAGTTTGGCACGACAAGCACTACCCTGGGGAACGCCACAGGTAGCTGTGAATGCAAGATATATGACAATTACACGCTATTCCCTGCTTGAAATTGAAAACTGAAGCAAGCTCATTACCTTTGCTTTTACTTCGTAGCGCCTCAATAATGATTTTAATAAGACATTATTTTCTGTAGTATCGAATGCTGCTGAAAGATTTATGGAGGCTAGAGGGATCAAAATCTGTTTCTTCATTGCCATCTTAAAATCACTGTGCAGCTTAACCATCACTGTTTGGGTGGAATAGAGATTTTCATAAGCAGAGGTATATTCTAGGAACAGGTTTTGTAAAGAAATTGTGAGATGGAGGCAGATTCAGTTACTTTGGAAATTTATTGCAAGTTGTTTACAGGCCTGTAATTTCCGAAAAGGTTTGGATTTACTAGTGCGCACCTTAGCGATTGGGTAAATACACCCAGCGTCTAAGAACATGTTTACCAGCCTAGAAACACTGCATTAAAAAATTGAGTTAGATACATACGCTGACCGTTCCGAATCACAGACCGTGTGAAAATACTTTCTAGCTTCCTTAAAAGCATTAGAAATGCAGCTGAAGCCAGTTATCCCCCATTTTCGTTCTCATTGTCCCCGTTTATTCTTCTCATACTTGAAAATACGTATTAAACCAAGGATGATGTTGCCTAATCGAACAAGCTTTCAATCTTTTTCAAGCCACTTCAATTATCACGTGACGTAAGATATGGTCATAGCTTATAGCCATTGGTACAGCGCCATTGAATGGCTTGGATAATTCAGATCTTTGAATTTTGTCAATAGGATCTTGGTAATAAATATCTCTCAGGTTTTTTATATTGTATGACACATTATGCGATGTTCATTTTCAAAGCTGTTAATCATAGGCTACAAACAAGTAATCTGAAAGAAAGTACTTTGTGCTTACTCCATTTGGAATCCAAGTACAGTCACCTCTTGAGACTGCTAAAATACTGCCCGACTTATGTGTTGGTTTCCATATAGATTTGGTTATGGCACAAATGTCCATTGTTCTTAGAGACCATGTGTGAAGAAATCAGATGTCCTATTTCGCCAAGAAGAAACATCTATAAAAACAAAAGCAAGCACACTTTACTTCCGTGTAACATTCCCTTCAGGCCAGTGCCTATATCGATTGTGAATGATTAAGACAGGTATTTTCGATAATGCAACTGCACAAAGTAGCAAATTCATTTTGTACTTAAAAGCTTTTTCCGTCTGACACTCCTCGGAGTAGAAAATTATCAGAATATCAATAGAAAAGGGAATCAATATAATTTTTAACTCAGTTGTGTTTTCAAAATAGCCAATAAGAATGCGGGCCGCCAGATTGGTGATGTTATGACCAATCAATGTCCGTAAAGCTAAATGGTGAACCGAAAAGGCCCAATGAGAAGAAAAATTCTTTTGTATACAAAGCAACGGTTTTCTTGCTTAGATGTTAAAGGTTTCTAGAACGATCAAGTGAAAAGCAGATATAGTTTTACCAATTATGCGGAAGCGGTCATGTGTATAGATTTTTAGCACAGTCTGGGTTTTCAAACAAGTACTGCCCTATTGCAGAGTCATATAGCTTAGTGGTGTTTTTGGAGTTTGAAATCGATGGCGGTTGTTTCCTTGTAGGAGCTGATGCTTGGCAATTATAGGGTGGGACATGCTGTTTAATTCTGTCAACTAACCTCAAAGTCGTACGGCCGACATAGCCAGGCTCGCACTGGCAAGAAAATTAGTAAACTACAATGCTGTTGTTTGTGGAAGGCACACAGTGTTTGTGCTAGTGCTTGTGTTAGTTGGGAGCGCTTTCTTATTGGCATAAGCTACGCGTGGGGCTACAGCGTCAAAACACTTTTCTATGGCCTTTTTTATCTGGTTTTTGAATCGAAGAGAACTGTTACCAAGCCATGGTAAATTTAAAGGGCATCTCTTAGGCCTAATATATTTTTCACTGGAATGTAGCTTTAATGGTAACATCGACGACATTATGGCGATAGCCGTTAGATAAAAATATCTGCCTTAATATATCGATTTCTGCAGGTAATTTGATGAGGTTCACCTTGCGTGTTTGGGGTTAGAGAGAGGTCCATGAAATGTAGCGACCAGAAAATGTAGGTTTCCTGTACACACTGTCACGAATTTAGTGCCATCCTTCTCCGCCAAAACGTAACTGGCAAGGAGTTGTTTATCTCCATAAAATCATGAAATTTGAAGCCTGGTGTACCTTGTTGAGTTTTGCTAGAAATTATCACACTCAGACTTATTCTCAATTTTAAACTTTTATGCAAAACAAGTACTCCATCTTTCTCCCTGTCTGTCTATTCGCCTCTCATTTAAACCTCACATTTAATATAATATTGATCTGATCAAGCTATGATCTGATCTGATTTTAATGTCAAAAATAAAGATTGTTATAAAAGTTGGCTTTCATGTGTCGGTTGTCTTATTACTGCTAATACCAGACTTCATTAGATAGAGCTTGAAGCCGTGTTAACAGTATAGCGATCTGAGATTTCATTTTGTGATATTTTACACCAGGTGAAGCTGACAACCCCGTTAGTTTCTTATAAAAAGGCTTGAAAGTATGCCATCATGTAAGTCACTCGCCTACTATCGTTATACTAAAATACTAACTAAACTAAAGTAGAAACAGTATGTGTTAGAGCTGAGAATCAGAAAAGATGCTTGGAGCTATTCAGCCCAGCAAAGGATTTGCTAATGCAATGTTATAAAACATCAGCTACATAATAAATACTATATGATTTTATCTTTCGATAGTATCTTATCATGTTTGACAACTATTAATAAATTATTTGAGGTCTTCATTTAATATCTGGATAAAGCAGGTAAAGATAAACAGAAGAAATTATCAGCATGTACAGAGAGGCAAATTCTCAAACGGAAAAGCTTCGTCACAATGAAATTGATTTTACTTTTCAGCGATGTCAAGATGACACCACCGCCCGCCGAGATCCATCAATTTTGGCAATGAATGCTTAGAAGGAAACTCGATAATGAATTGTAGATAATATAGAAAAAAGAGAATTTAGGCTTTAAATACCGTTTCACATTGTCAAAAATATGTTTGGGTATCATTGAATAATGTGTCAAATTAAATTTGTGCCCCTAAAACTACATTCAATATAAAATGCAAATATTTAGATGTCACATTATATAAACCATTATACTTCTTTTAAAATCCTCTTTGTCGAAAAATCAAACTATTCATTTTTTATTTATATTGCCATTAATAACCGTGACCTTTTCTTCTACCAACGCTAATTAATAAACTGTCACAAATAAAAACAACCTCCAAGGGTGACTATTAAAACCGAATTATAAAACAGAATTCACCCAAAAGCAAGAAAGTTTTCTCTCTGTAGAAGAATATGATTGACAGCAGCACAACGTAAAACTTCAGATCAGATTCAAAAGAGATAAGGATGTTGTAAAGAGTGAGGTACGCGATGTGGAAAAGTGGAATAAAGGGATGTTGTTAGTAACGCTGGAACTTTTGCGACTGGCGTCTGTGACAACTGACCAGCGTTTTGTTACATGTAAAGCAGTTGAAGACATCACTTAACAACGGAATTTTCAGGAGATGCGAGAACTTTGCATTTTGGTGATCTGTAATTTACACAAAAAGAAAATTAAAGTAAAGTTAATAACAGAAAATGGAACGTACATTTACATGTGAAAAAGTAGGCAGCGTAATTATTTAACTCTCAAGTTTGCTAAAAAATGTTTGTGGTTGTAGAGGAGGGCAAGGCCAATTGCAACCATGGGGATGGCAAACAAATAATAATATTGTTAAGGTTACAATAAAGCAAGTAGTAAAAACCCAGTAGGATAAAGATGATAATATAACAAAGTAAGGAAATTTTAACATTTCACTATTCAAAAGATCGTTAGCATCATAAGCGCTTAACTGACAGTGATCAAAGCACAACCATCGACCTTCTTCAACTTTCTATCATGACAAGGGAATAGTTTTGCTGCTCTTTTAGATCCCTGTCGATAGATCGACAGAAAGGACCGGAGGAAAACTGAAAGAGCCGACCACTTTAAGATTTTTAGATAGGCTGCATCGTCTTTCCATTTATTCCTAAAATTATTATTATTATTATTATCACAAGAATAATGACATTTTTTGCTAGAACATCAGCAATTTGTTTACTGGTCGAAAAGCGTAGCCCTTTTGTAAGTACCGCAGCCAGCAAAATGTGCGTAAATGCATCTTATAAAAAAACCGTACAGTACCAAAGAACGAAACATTGATTAAACAAGCTAGATGTCTCTCCACTCATACATTTCCTGCCTCTCTGAAAAATTTCCACCCATATATTCTTATTGCAACCCCAATGCTTATTAGTTTTGGGGGCAGCCTTCTATATTCTGAATAGAAGAAATTTCCCAGTTTGAAACATGTTTTCAAATCTTTCTATTCAAAGCAGTCTCTGTGTCCTCTTAACGTTTTCATATTTTGGAGTTGTTAAAGAGTAGAATTCGTCATAAGAAATAGCTCTTTTTTGCAACTCGTTTTCTTACATTCAATCTATTCCAAGTCGTCATCCCATTTGAGACATAATTATAAATACATCAACTACTAAAATGCATTTTCCTTTTCTTCATAAACTACTTGGCTCTTTTGTATCAACCCACTGATTGTAATGTAATAAAGTTCTCAAATCGAGAATGAAATATAAACTCTTCCTTTATATAAAATGCATACACCAACTAACTAAAATTTATACTTTGCATTTTGAAAATTATCTATCATTTTTTAATATTTTCTAGAATACTCACAAAATGTAAATTAACAATGATGTCCAACATATTTCCATATTATTTACCAGTTCGTATCGTTTAACTAAAATTTGATTTAAAACCTAATTTCAAATCACTCAGAAAGTTAAACTTACAATTGATGTTACTGAGAGTGATACGTGCATGAAACATGCAAAATATTTTTGTACCTGGTGTTACAAAATATACAGGCACGATTGAATACCAATTAAATTCCAAAAGATATCAGATACTGATAGATTCTTGGAAGGAAATCCGCCGTCAAATAAAAACAAAAACTACTTCATCAGTTTAACTATTAGATATCTACAGTATTACCTCCAAAGTTGCTATGTTGCTTTATTAACTTCTGGAAAAGAGATGTGTGAATTGAGGGGTTTTTTGTCTCTTAATTCTTCAAATCATCCAACTGGAGAAGGACCTCTTACTTTTCTTATAGAATGGGGAACAACTTCAACTGGATGACCAAAGAGTTTAATTTCGTTGCAACATTTACTTGCGTACGCACAGTTGCATGGCTATGACTATGGACACTTTTGATTCCTTCTCCCTTCTCTTGATTTTTTCTTCCCTCTCTTGATTCGTTCTCTCCTCTTATATAGCATTAGATCGTAATTACGAGGATTCTTGCTCACTTACCGGAAAGAGTCTGATATGTAGCTGTTTAACAAACGTCTCTAATCATACAAGCATCAGTTGTTGTCTCGATATGTTAATTTACGTATATGAAAATGTCTTCCCAACTTAATTAATAATCACAGATATTGTTACCTGAAGTTGCTGGTGGGTGACTTTTCCTTTGTAGGAATACCTTCGTATGAATCCGATGCGTCTGCTTTACTGTTAACTCATGATGACTATGGGGAATTTCACTACCTGCCTCTTCATCAACGTTTACAGTTACCGTAGATTTAATAGGTGCTACGTAACGAAGGTTCCAGCAGCACCCTTCCTCTAGTTCATACGCATACCTTTTTGCACGACGTCTTGCTAACTTCCCGTCTCTCTTGGTGGGTATAAATAACTACCATCCATTCCTCTCTTTCTATAACCGTTATTGATTCCACAAATCTTTTCCATTTTCTTACTTACCCACTATGAATTACTCTTTCTGTTAAGCAACAGTTCCCTGAGGTTCTTATTTAAACTGAAATGGTATGACATGCTATTCTTTGGTAGGCAGCTCAGTAATGCTGAGTTGTAAACTTCCTCTTTGTCAGTAGCATTATTGCCCAGTATAATGACTTGTTAATGACACTTGGTAGCCTCCCTTCAGCAATTCAATCAAACCATTTATCTTGGGACAGAAAAGACTACTTTTACAATGCATTATATTAAAAATCTCCATAATTTGTTTAAACTCACTACTAGTAAACTGGACTCCATTATCTTATACCATTTTCCGAACAGGGCCGTACATAACATAAATTTTCCATTGGCTTGTATGCAACAATTTTAGCTGTGCTGGCTGCGCCTCTACACATCCAGTTTTGCTTATCTACCAGAACTAGAAAATAGCGATGGAAAGGCCATGCCGTTACAATCAGCCCTTAAATATTAATTGTGAAACTTTGAAAAACTTCATCCTTTGACCTATCCACCAGTATCTCGAGCCTTCGGTTTAGTGCGAACCATACCTGAGTTATCTTCCTGCTCAATCTGCAAGATCTTCTTCTTGAGGCAATCTAGCACCAGGCAGAGGCTAGGGAGAGAGTTTCCATTCTACTTGGACGGTGGTGGAACATGTGCTTTTTAACTCGTATCTTAACTAAATGGTTGCATAAGCCTAGCATTAGGCTACTGTCTACCTCCTCGTGCTTCTTACAGGCTAATGATAATGGCAGAGATCCACTGGTAGGATGGGGTTCACCAGTATGAAATAAACCCCAATGCCCTCTTGGTCTGGGTTATGACCAATGGCTAACAATGGAACCGTTGGAGGAACTACTCTCAATAACGGAACCGACGGATGAGCTTCAATCTTAGATGCCAAAGGTTGTGAAGCAAGCAAAGCAAGTAAACTCTTAGAAAAGAATTGGCGATCTTCTTAATAATCACCAGAGGAAAGGCAACAGCAACCACTCTTTTATAGTTATTGCCAAGACTAATCATGAGCAACACAAATTGCCACATACTGAGCTCAAACGGCGTTAATGGGAGTTAACAGCCTCTTTGAGCTTCCTGGTCAGGTGCATGTTACCATCCACCTCATCTCGAATACTGACAGAACATTTACACGCATCCTCTTCATTTCTTGCTGTACATTCTATACCTGACCTTTTCTGTATCAACTCCTGGTTTTACAAGTAGCTCCTTTCTTCCCCGATATCTTCCCCTCTAGTAGCTTGTCTGTCGTGCGAGACTTGGGGAGAATTGTAAGCTGCACCATAAAAAGGGATGGATACACAGTTGTATGGACAGGTGAAATTACCCATAGAAGAGGAGTGAGATTTCTTCTAGACGCGAAATCTGCGAATGTCACTAGTGTCAGATTGAATGATCCATTCGAAATTGGAGTCAAGAAAAGTTGAAGTGAATATCATTTACATCTACGCACCATCTAAAGATCCTAATGACATGGAACTTCACAGTTTCTACAAAAAGCTG
The DNA here is from genome assembly GCA_010016065.2 of Carybdea cf. marsupialis auct. non (Linnaeus, 1758). Lineage (NCBI taxonomy): Eukaryota > Metazoa > Cnidaria > Cubozoa > Carybdeida > Carybdeidae > Carybdea > Carybdea cf. marsupialis auct. non (Linnaeus, 1758). The sequence continues at coordinate 18,324 of JAAAKL020001068.1, read as the reverse complement.
AATTACGCTTAGAGTAATTGTAACCGTGACGAAGAAATTCTCGTAATTGGTGGTTGGGATGCAAAGATTGGGAGAGTAGCAGAAAAATCTATGGTGGGTAATTTTAGTCTTGGAGGAAAGAACGAACGTGGTAACAGTTTAGTTGAGTGGTGTAGAGAAAATGATTTGGTCATTATAAATACAAGTTTCCATGATGATTCTAGGCATTTGTACAATTGATCCTCGTCGTTGGATGGTCAAGGAAACAAATTGATTTTGTTTTGACCTCGAAACGATATGGGAATACAGTGCTGGGCTTCAAAACCTTTGCAACAGTGATCATAACCCTGTAGTTGTAAGAGTGCCATTCCCCATACTTAATCTAAATTTTCTTCCTCTTCTTTTTCGCTTCTTTTCGTACTTTGAGATTATTATTTCGTGCTACAGGACTCAGAGGGAGAACAGGCGTGTACATATATTGTATCATCTAAATATGTATTTACTTGATATGATTAACCTTTGGAAAGATTCGTTTAATAATAATAAATAATAAAAATAAACTAATAGTTTTTTTCAAAACCAAAACCCAAATTAAAAAGGAACTATTGGGTCTATAAAACTATTGGAAATCTAGGAACAAATTCAAGACAAAGCCAGCACCAAGTTACAAAAGTTTACTTCAAACGATGAAGATGCAGAACATTGGTGACGAAGTCTACGAACCATCGTGGTTAAAGTGGAACACGACATACCTGTCATAAAACAGGAGAGATGAAAGAGCAGATGACAGAAGAAAAATATTTGGGAAAGCTCATCTACATCAGCTTCGAGACTTAAAAGAATTCAAAACGTATGCCTATTTTGGATTCGAGTTCCTTGGCATAATGTGGGTCTATAAGTTCCTCAACGTCAAAGCGCTTCTGCACAGGTTTCCTTTTTCCATAGTTTTCATACTAAGGTTAACTTTAACTAATAGTAAGAATTGGTTAGTGCTGATGTCAGCAGGGTTATACAAACGGTAGTTCTTCATAATCTTCAACAGGGCATTTTTAGACAATAATAAAGTCTATTTGATTTTTCATTTTACCATCAGGGATCCATGTGCCGAGCCTTATATTTTGTGTCCGTGTATCGTATTAGCAATTGATAGATTGTTCACCGCACAGAATTGGAGAACTCTTTCACCTCTTGGATTCCAATCATCAATGCAGAAATTCCCTGATACGTTTCTGCATGTTTCGTGGCCATTTTTATGTACTGTGTTCTTGCCCAACATTAAACGTGTCACCATGGAGCTGCATTGCTATACAATTGTAATATCAATGCATAGAAATCAACTTTCTTTTGTGTTGTTCTCTTTGCTTGCTCAATAGAGACATTCAATATCTTATCCAAGGGTCCCGGTAGTGTTTCCGCAATGAATGTGACATCTTGTATGTCATCATTTCGTTTCGACATCTACATACATGTGCAATATATATCTTAAATATCGGATCTGAATAATATCTCGCAGTCTTCTACATTTTGTAATTTGAAGGATGACATTGTTTGAGTAACGCAATTTGTATTCAGTGCCTTCAGCATCCTCTGGGGTAGACATACGCTTCCATCCATCTTTCTTCATCTGCCTTTGTAAGTCCACCCAGCAACTTTATAGTTCTCTTACGCTTTCCTACTTTAAGTACCATGACTGCGTGCTGTATGTCAGGCGAGTCCTGACTCAAGATTCTAGCAGTTTTGTCCTTGTTACCATCCTTACTTTTCTATCTGTCAAGACCTGTCGCATTTCATTAAACTTTCCAACAGCTTTTGATACACAAAGATCGGTGAAGTTTTCCTAGTCTCTGTTGCTGACGATTTGACCAAGATAAGTAAACTTATTTTTTATTATTTCACCATCTATCTGCTCTAATGATACCTTTCTTGCAAGATCTTCATTGTTAAACACTTGTGTTTTGGCCTTTGAGAAAGAGATATTGAGACCAAAGCGGGAACAAGTTTTATTCATAATGAACAATATCTTTTCGACTTCTTCTTCATTTTTGCAAAACAGGGCAAAGTCGTCAGCATAAAGTAACCAATGAATTTCTTGCACTCCGTTTAACTTGCCATGCATCCGTGGTCCTCTATTAGTGCAGAAGTAGGTGATATCGTATTCAAATTCTATACCTCACCCTTCAGGGAAATACTTATTCTTGTCCCTTTTGCCTGCACCCTACTAGTATGTCAAACCTCTCTTTCATTCCTAAAATAGATGCTGTTGTTCCTTGGTACATTTTTTGTAAAATGGCAATCAGGTGAGCTGCTCCAGTCCTGAGCTGAAGTACTTTGAATAGGAAATCTCTTAGAATGTGGTCATGCGCAGCGATTAGATCTATGTATACTACAATCAAGGTGTCATTGTATTTACCTGTTACAGATTTCAGTACAAATAATGCATCAGTGGTTGACCTGTTTCTTCTGAATCCAAACTGTCTGTTACTTACATTCATTTCATAGGCCTCGTTGATTATCTTCATGATAAATATGCGACTCATATTGGCATCGATGGACAAACCGCGGTAATGCTTTGAAATGCTAAAAAGGTCCTATCTTATGTATGCAAAATAACTGTACATGTAGAGAGGCTAAAGGCACTTTAACTAGCGAGAAGATCATAGCAAAGAATACCAGTAGAGCTTCAACGAGTTTCTTACTTAAATTGTACTTTAGTCCTTCTGCTTTTAATTTGTCTGTTCTTGAACTTTTGTTATTTCTAAATGTTTTCAGTACGTCATTTAATTCTTAGCCTGATGGCGGTTCTTCAATTATTGGAATCCTTACGTCCTTGAGATGGGGAAAATTATCCGGGTTCTCTTTTTCAGGTGGTATTCCTAGTTTCAGTTAGCGCCCTGCAAAATGCTCTACTAAGTGACCTTTTAACTTCTCATTCGGTTTATTTAATTTTCTACCCTTTTTAATAGAGGTGTACTTCTTCACCATAGCAAACTCCTTCTTAACTTCCGGTGCCATTGCTGCATTATTAACACTGCACGCCAGCGTTGAATAGTATATGTCCTTGAGCTCTTTAGTCTTTGCTTTTATTCTTTTCTTTACCTCTCGAGCCTCTGTAATCTGTAATCTTCAAATTATTTTAAACTTTTTCACCATTTCCTGTAGTTCATCATTTCCCTCTCTTCTTCACAGATTCAATTTTTGGGCACATCTCTTCGAGACCACTTCTAACACTTTGCACAATCTTGTTATTCAACTCATTCATATCTTCACCAATAGCACCATCTAAGTCCTTTTTATCGAGATATTTTGAAAATTTAAGTTGAAGTTTCGGATTTTTCGTAGAGATACCAAGTCAAGAGGAGTTTTTGGCTTTTGGTTTTTTAGTCTGCTCATTTGAAACTTCAAATTACGCTTGGTTTTTTGAAAATCAAAAAATCATCTCCATCACCAGTAATCTGCGATCAGTATCAAATTGTGCGGATGATCCAATGAAAACTTTGCACGACTTAATCAATCTATAGAGCCAGTCACATGTGAAGATATAGTCTATTCTTTTCCATTAGCCAGTCGTTGCATGTTTCCAGGTTTCCCTGTGAATACGTTTTGTTCTTAATAGTGAGTTCGTTATTTTCATCCTGTTACTTAAACACCACTTTAGGAGTTTTTCACCGTTTCCCTTGGTATCACACCTATCTGGGTTATTATGACAAAGTATTGAGTCCCAAGACCCTCATTCCTTGCTTTTGGAGGATATTATTGCATTGACGTCACCTGGTGTTACACATTTTAACCTATGTTCCCGGTTTAGTTCTGTCTTTCTCTTGTTTAGTGCTGTTTAAAAGGCATTCTTTTTCTAATCTGATACAATAGCATCTATTGGTGCATATACATTGATAATAGATTATCTCATACCCTTTATACATACGGAAACGGATATTATACAAGCCAGGAAATGTTCTTCATAGGGGCCATGGAGCCATTAGTATTCCAACTCCATACTCTTTTCTACGTTGAAGACCACTCCAATGCCAACCTTTCAAGGAATCGTCATCAAACGTTTGAAATCCCGACTATGCTCTTCGCACCTCCAGTAGGGCTACGTGTAATTTGCATTGTGTTTCACCAATCCTTTTAGAAAATGTAGCAAGTACAAGAACTGCCCAGTGGACAGAATTATTCAAATGAAGCGACAAGCCAGGATGAAGGTAGTGAAACAGCCGCTGTATTATTGGAATCCAAAGTAGAATCTGGAGAAAAAGTAACGCCAACTACCTGTGAAAAATGCACAGCCTCAAAGCGTCTTTATACTCATGTAGATGCCTAAGTTCTGGATTCCTTAAACAGTTTGAAGGAGCAAGATGAAGATGACGCTTTTGTTTGTAGTATGGTTTTCTCTGTGCGAAAGCACAGCCCTGCTAGAGAGGCCAAAGCAAATTTAGAGAGATAACCAAACTTCTCCTTGAGGCAGCCTTACTGTAAAGTTAAACGTCTTTTTATACATTTTACATCAGAGTTGTTTTGTGCTATAATTTCAAGTCTTGCTGCATTTTCGCCTTATATTTGGGTTTTCATTCTCTGCTTATTGCAACTATGAGATGTTGTGACTCTCCACAACAATGGAGCTAGAGGAAATCTCAAACATTTTAACTTGCTGTTCACACATCTGGAAGGTTGTAAACCTGGAGTAAAAATATAGGTGTTGATAGGCACGCTCGTTACATATGCATTGATTTCGATACTGACTTTCAAGGTATGTCGATTCCTTGCCAAAAACATTCCCCTTAAGATTTTTGATCAATAGACCTTTTATTTTCATGCTACTTACACGCAGATAGGGGAAGAGTTGTAGCCTGACTTTATATTTTTTCAACTTATCCTACGAACATTTTCAGTGGGGGCCATTGCTTTTAATGTCTGTTAGAAATCAGCAGGTGTGCAAGCGAAATTAGAAGTTCCCGGATTCTAAAATCGTCCCATCGTCCACAGTGTGAACAAAATAGCGTAACGTATCGTTCCGTTAACTTTGGTTTTGTTTCGTACCGTATAAATCGTCACGTAGTTTGAATGAGGCTTTAAAGTTTAAATATTTCGCATAGAAAAATTTGTAGCTAAGCATTTTTTTCATCTTTTTCTCCGTCTGGTATATTACTATCACTTCTCTTCTTCATCCAAACTAGGGTACGGTTGTTATCCGATCATAATTGAACTGTTTCCTTTGAAAAGGAATGATAGGGGTCGAAATATAATTTGGCTTAACTCCCGTTACGACATGTACGTTAGAACAAACGTAGCTAGAACATTAGGACTTATCGACAATCGTTTTCTCAAAGCATATCCCCTTCACAAATTTTTAACAGAAATACAATTGAAGTTAGTTCCAGCTGTACTAGATCATGACAATAATTATGAATGGACCATACAAGACAATACTGGATAGATATCAACAGGTTAGTAATATCCAGTAAGCAATAAGCTTTGATATTGATATAATTAAATTATTGGTGGCACAGAGCCTTGAGAATTTGTTTGACATCAACTCTGCCGGCAGAGCACCAAACGTCAGCAAATTATTAGTTGGCAACGGATGCACCCCCCCCCCCCCCTCCAAGTTAGTCACAAATGCATCGGGATTCAAAAAGCGAAGTTTTCTTCCTTGCCTAGGTTTACCACAGTCTAACGCTGTGTATCAATTTCAATGTTGCTACGGAGCACGATACATTGGCCAGACTTCTCAAGTGCTGGACCAGAGGATACGTCACCACGTTCCGAGTGTGGTCCTCGAACAAGAGAACAATAAAGACCGACCGACCCGGGGATGCAAGAAGCCAGTGAAATACACTAGTACAAACGATTCAGCTATCGCGCATCAGTAAATAAGCGGAGAATTTTTCATTCGAGGAATTGTCGGTAGTACAACAGGCTAAATCTGAGTACCATATTAGGAAATTGGAAGTTGTCCACATTAAACGTTCAAAACCGAACTTGTGAGGCCAAAAAGAGTTTGTTTTAGATGTTCAGTTATTGTAATTGTGTTCCTGTGTACGTCCGTTTTGTAAACCAGTCATTGTTAAGTTAGTTAACAATATGATCTGTCGCATGTGTATTGATGACGTTGTAGATTCTGATGCTTGTCATTCGAAAAAAAGCATTTTTCAACCATACGGCATCAAGAAACATATAGATATATATATTTAGATATGTAGAACTCATTAAACATGAAGTGCTTGAGGCGCTGGCCCGGATAGAACCCAGGATCTCCCACACCGAAAACGAAGACATTATCATTGCACTAACTAGTGCAATTAAAGTTAATGACTTAACGACAAGGAAATAAGTTATCTTTTACTGAATAACATGTTTGTGATCCCTTGTTGAATATGTAATGCATCCTTCCTTGGAGACACAGACATGCTTACAAATTTGCATGTCATCAATATGAAGATACATTGGTTAAGATTATTTTAAAATGTTACAATGTCATTACAACTTATAATTTCCTATTCGTATTTCGTATGGCTTGTCCCCTCAAGTATACATAATTGTCAGTTTTCTTCACATGACGTACGATATGAATTGCATTTAGAAAGTATGATCTGTGTATCCTTTTGCTTTATTTTACTAAATAATAATACTATCTTAATTTTGTTAATAAAGATTTGCAGTCTTCTACAAATCATAAGTATCAAGGATGAAAGCCTGACGGGAAAGTCCTTTATACAAGTTATATAAAAGGAAAGGATTGTTGGGCTGTGCATTTGATATACAGCAATTCAATTCGAAAACGCTTCTCATATGTGGTATTGACAATATTTTCTAAGTTAAAATTAAAAACCAATCTATGAGATAAATTCAATTACAAGGCAATCTGAGGTGGCGCAACGAATAACCAGACATTGGCTGCCACGATCATTAATAGAAATAAAATAGAAAAGAATCTATCCAACACAGAGGACATTCTTTTCCATTCCGAAGACTTCCTCTCCTTTTCATTCTCAATCTTGGCTCTTCGAGTCAACTCATGTAACTCTCTGACCACCGTTTCTTCGAACTCATTATCTTTCAATGCCAAAGGCAAACTTTTAGTTTCTGGAGGTTTGGAATCTTGAGCTTCGTTCGGGTGATCTTCTTCAGTGCTATTATTCAAGATAAACTTTTTTAGTACAACTTTGTGGTCTTCTTTTTGCAGGTTGTATATTTCTTTATCCACTGCATGGACTTCCTCCTTAGCTGGTCGAAAGCACAACATCTTTGCCAGATGCTTATTAATGTAATTCTTTACAAAGAAAGGAGGCTCCTCTACTTTAAATGAATATCGAATAATAAAGCAAGTCACAGCAAGTGCCATGCCCATTAATACCAAGATGGTGGTAAGAAACTTTCCAATAATAGGAATTACTTCAGATGTTGCTGGTATTGAAGAAGAGATAATCAACATGAATACAGTTAGAGTCAAGAGATTGGTAATGACTAGGCTTGTTCTTTCTCCAGATTCTGCTGGAACAAAGAAGGAAGTGATTGCAAGGAAAGAAAGTAAAATGGATGGAACTATTAGATTAAAGATGTAGAAAAGCGATCGGCGTCTTATCCTGATTCTGTATACCAGCGATGGGTAAGGGTTAGGACAGCATTTGTATTTTTCCACAATTCTTTTCATGCCAAAATCTACAAATAGAAATATGAAAGCAATTGAGATATGGAATGAAATTGCATACATCATAAAGATATAAAGCAAATAGAAGATAGGTGCTAGTTAAGAGAATTAAAACAAACATAAATCAGTAAATTCCTTGTTTTGCTGGTATATTTGCTAAATACGTTTAATCGAATATACTCTATCCTTTTTGACAACAGTAATAATAATAATGCCAAGGACCATAATGACGGGAATGATGTAGTATTTATGTTTTTCAAAATGTTGATTTCAACAACAGGGAAAGGGAAATGAAGAAGTGAATTGGCAACAGCAAAACTAGGAGGAGCAAGGGAAATGAAAGGAGGAACAAGAGATCAATGAAATGGGGGAAGACACATGAAGAGAGGAGGAAATAAATTTAGTAGGAAACAAAAATAGTGACAATTTTGTTGATGCTGGTTGTAAGATAATGAGTTTCCAAAACAAAGGCGATAACGCTCATGACGGGAACGTGAAATAGAGAGCATTAAATGGTTTGTATTTTATCATACCTTCTAGGAGCCATTCTCCATTAGGAGACGTATTTGATGCATCTCCTTGGAAGCCACAAGCCGAAATGTTTAATTTTTTTCCATCCATAGCCCAAGACATGAAGTGTAACGGGCAGTCTTGTTTATCAAATGGGAAGTGACGAATGTCAATACGGCATTCTGCTTTCAGAATAACAGGGGTCAACCACACAACTGACCCGTCCCAATAGACGGTAACTCTGTTTTTTGTTGCTTTGTCGAAGCCATAAAACTGCTCCTGAGCGCTGAAAGAACAAAAGATAACGATACGTTTGTAGACATGCGCGTGATGCCTTATAGGAGATAAAAGCACGCATGTAACATATTACACTCACAAAAACTAACCTCTGGTACTGTAATAATAGCTGCTCATCAAAAATTCATTGTTGTTCCTCATACGTAATAGACATTCCTTTTGAGGAGAAAATAACAGATAAACGAGGCAGCCTATAGCTACAGACTAATGGAGTGACGTACTAATGTAAAGTCCAAAGTCCAAAGTTATAGCTGTTCATATACGTTGGTTATGTAGATTACATTCCCGGTTATCATCAAGAATGAGCATGATCTTCAACAGAACAATACGTGTGATTCCAAAGCATTGAAACATAGAATGTTTACTTAACCTTGGTGTTGACTTTTCAAGATTAAACCATCTTTTCTTAGAAGAACTTTACCTGAGTGACTCTCAAAGAGATCAATAGAGACTACAAATGCAGCTCATTTGAATTGATCCTCCATGATACATGAACCATGATAATAAATACTTTGCTACATGAGCAATGAAGTCATCAAGTATGAATAGTTTGTCATGAGTAGGAATCTCTTGACTTGAGCACGTAAACAGAAGTAAATATTACTTTTGACTCATCAGACGAGTTATGAGTAGACGCATAACAACAGAGAATTGTACGGAGAGGATTCTTCTCAATTTTCACTCAAAGTGAAATGAGCTTATTATATACGTTTTTGGCAGTGATGCAAGTTGATTCAACAGATTATTGCTAATAGAAAAGGAAACCCCATATTAATTTCTCCTCTGGTGATCCTATATCGTGCGAACATTCAAATATTCTATATAAATTCTGTAGTGGATGTGTAAAAGGGGTACCTAGCTATCCGCGCCTAATGTCCGTTTTGTAATACGCGTACCCTTTTTTTAAACTTTCTTAACCCCTTCCTATCCAGGAGAAAGCAGTGACGTTTTTAAAGAGAGCTGCTTTGTTATGAAAGGAGGACGCGAGTGCCACACATGCTCATAAAATGTTGTCTGAGACGGACATTTACTTTCCACAGCATTCTCTGTCTGTTCCACTAACAATCCATCCATCGCCGTAGGATTTGAAAGGCATAAGTTCAATCTACTGAACAACCTGAACAGCTGATTTACTTAAAGCGGTTGTTTTTTATGCATTACAATCCATATTCTCTCCATCATAGCATCATAAACTGAATTGAGGCATGACCTGCTACATTTCAGTTTATATTACAATCCCACAATCTCAGGCACTTGCTGAGAGTGCCCTTTATAAGAAACGATGTTTTTTGAAAGTTTGTCAAGTTTAAACCAGTTGTTTTATTTTTTGTGTCAAAACTCTTTACAATGGATCCAGTTCTGCATTTTCAAATGCTTGCATATATTTAGATCAAAGAATGTTTTACACTATATATATTTCTACTCATTTGCCAAGTAGTAGCATTTGGAATTTAATACAACTACGCAGTGGTAAAAAGGAATATTGAATTACCGCAGTCACCTTAGATTTCAAGTCCTATGAGGTGATGTTCACAAGACAGCCTAATGAACATCATCCGATAGGATGTAAAAACTAAGGCAACTGTGGCAATTTAATTTTCTTTTTTACCACTGCTTATTAGTATCTCCCCAAATAGTCTTATTTTGAATAATGTCTGAGTGGAACATGAAAAGCTATAAAGTCACTATTGTAGCAGCTGATGGATAATATGATATTTCATACAAGGTGCTGAGGTTCAATGTCATACAGACATCAATTGTGTTGTGCAAACATTATTAAGCCTAATTGTTGATTTGAAGGAAGGTGGTGAAAGGAATTTAAGCATTACATATATTTCGTTTCCTTAAGCGATGGAAACCGTAATTGTTAACCACAATTAGTAAACAAGAAACAAATGAAGACACTGTACTCTTACTTATTGGCCAGTGTAATATCAGGGAGCCATATCTCAGAGGCATCTATTTCTATACTTTGCAGACCATCATATTCCGACTCATTCCATCGAAGATGGTAATCTCTCCAGTACTGAGAAAGGGAAAAAGATAAGACTATGTATTGTGATTACTTTATCAAATATAAACAGATCTGAGCCAAGAAGCTAGAAAAATATCCACAGAAATGGAAAATGTTATTTCATGCAGTATTTTTAAATTACGTGGTAGAAAAGACATTGTATTAGTTCCACTAAGGCAATTGTTTTTAGCAAATGACAAATTGTTAGCCAAGACATTAAACTGAAATATCTCTTTCCATCTCAACAGGTTCTATGAAATTAATTTCTATGCCAATATCATATTTAATAGAGTTTTCTATGCACAAGTGAATGGTTCAGGGAGCACTTAAATATTCTAATTTATATTTAGCTTTACGCTAGTAATGATTAAGTTTTTTCGATTGTTCACTTATATAAAGGCTCTAATTCCACATCTATACGACAAGGGATAATTTGGGGCTGAAACTAGAGAGCCTATCCATTAAACCCATTATTAGTCCGGTAAAAATAGACCAAAATGAGGTTGAACCCGGAAAAAATTAGTACCAAGCTATATTTGGCATCGTTAGAAAGCTTATTTTGTCAGGAGCAACTTATCCAAATTCCGCCCTGGGCAAATTTTTTTACATATCCTCAAAGGTGTCGGCACTCATATCATTCTCTCCAGTAATCACGATCTTCTTATCATTCTTGTCTGTCAGCTTTTGGCTAAGCTTCTTCAGTTCGTCTTGTAGAGTCACGCAGGGATGTAAAAGCTAAAGGCCTATGTTGTTACCCTAGCCAACTTGAAAACAGTAAGAGGCGGCGCGACTGGGGGCTCTCTTCCCTGGAATTTTAAAGCTAATATATTCAGTTGTGAAATTGTGTTTAGTATCAACAGAGAGGCAGAGAATTCACGCCCGCAGAGTGAAGGTATTACGATATCACCATCACTATATATGTCCCTCTTGACAATTCTCGCTATGCAACTATATGAAACCAGTATGGTTTGTTACAATGTGTCTATTAACCAATCACATCACAGAACCATGAGCCTTGTTGACTTTTTTCATTCATGCATTTCTAATTTATCAGTCAGAGATGAGGAAGCAACAAACGAGCAAAGATATCCCGAAGTTTTGATACGAGCGAATGTACTTAGAAAGTGCTGTCGTCCTTTTTGATATTCATTCAATAATACAAACTTTCTATTTGGTAAGTAGTGGCCTTTACCAGAATAGTTTCAAATTTTGTCTGTTTGGGTAGATTTCGCTCTAATCGTTGTTAAAAAGAAAAATTGTAGGCGTCTGATTGACCTACAATTGACACTGCGACTTTGGATTTTGAAAAAAATAGGCTTCTCTCTTGTTGCTTTTAAGTTCATTATGTATCTTGTTTGTCATTTATAGAGACTTGGTATTATATTTGTGAGAAGAACGTAAAGAATGAAGATTTAATAGTTTGAGACAAATTATACTTTCATAACGGATGGACTATAGTATGTTTAGCAGAAGAAGTGTATCTCTTTCCTATCTGCTTGTTCTGTTTTCATTAGGTTTGTTCCAGATTCTACATAAATGGCAGCGCAATACTCAGAAGATTGGAAATGTCTTATCTGCAAATGCGTTTTCACAGAAAATTCCCCCGCAGTCAATGTCTTTCAGAAAGGTCTTGAAACACTTGTACGCTTTGCAAAGTTGCGATCTGATGAGGCACTTCTGCAACTATTTGGCAGCCAGAAGAGCCGGTTGTTCCAAGTTCAAGTACACAAGGGCTCCCGCCGAAACTCTAATTTACTGATAAAACTCGACTGAGACAAAACGAGCAGAGTAATTCAGCTACGAAAAGGATAAAGCATTCCGATGTACAGGACTTTCATCGGAAACATGGTCATCTCATACGTGGTAAAGCAGCAGAGGATGACAAGAAGCACCCAGATAAAGTGGACTGCAGATTGGTTCAAACTTTGCCTTAATTTTTAGACAGAATCTTATTCTTGTTTGTCGAGAAAGGGATGATGAACTAAGTGCTAATATAGAAATGCACTTAATGAACTGCAAAGATTTGATAGCTGTTAAATGCTCTATATCATAAATTCTGTTACACAAAATTTATGTTTCAGAGAACTTCTGACCAGCCAAAGAAATCAAGACTATCTCTTTGACGGCCTCAAGATAATCTGATGCTGTCCTCTTTCAATACTCTATGCGAATGGCTCGAAATGGAGGCATATACTAAGCTTTATTCTCTGAGTGAGCTTCATCAAAAAGAAGAGGAGCTAGGCGAAGGAGATGCAATCTACCCTCCAAAAAGACGCAAGCAGAGACAGGCTGACCGGTATGGCGAGCAAGTATAATTTTCAGAGGTAAACGGCAAAGAAAATATCCTATGTTTTCGTGATATGATAGACTATATTATTAACAGCTCTTGGTGTGCCTAGAAAAAGGAAAATTGCCAAGAGGAAGCGCAAGGGGTAGTTTCAACAACTGCCAAAATCATTAATGCAGAGCTCAGAAATGCTGTTTATGATATGAAACACTGTCGTACGGAAAATGAAATCAGAAGCATCGAAGCACGTCTTGCATTTCTATCATTGTCTTTATGTATGCTATTAAAGTTAATTATTCCGGACCTCATAAATCTGGTGAGCATCGGACAGGCATAGTGAAGGCGGTTAAGCCAAGATTGTCTTCCCCACTGATTCCATTCGAACTTGGTATTAGAGTCGATAAGGAGCTTGGTTCCCAATGGATTATTGAAGAGCTTTGCCGACTTGGATTTTCAATCTCGTGCAATGAACTTAGTTGATTCAAGGAATCTGTGGTTCAAACAGAGAACCTGAAGACTCACTGCATGATCTCCTATACGCTCGCTAGATGAGTTTGGTTTCCATTTCGCAACACCTTATTAACCCTGAAGTCCTTCCCTGACTGAAAGAGCTTCTCTTTTTCACTGCCTTCAGGTTTATCTACAAGTTGTCTTGGAAGCATCTTCCTGAAACTTTGGAACCCGTTGCTTGTGGGTTGAAGACAAAAGACAGGTTGCTTGACACCAGTTATGACCGACTGCGACCCAGCCCGGCCAGATTTGTCGAAGGTATTCCGCTGCAAATGCAAAACATCATTTCAGAGATCGAGTACATGTTCCTGCAAGAAACACGGCCTGCTTTGTGTCACTGCTTGTGCCAACTACCGCGGAGCATCATGCAGCAACGGGCATCCAATCATTATGGACGATACTGAAGATTTCCACAGAAATGTATTTGAATGTTTTTTCTCAACGTTGGTATCGCAACTTTTTTCTGGTTTGTGTGGACTTAATTTTGCCCCCCATCACTTTTTTACATCAGCTTTGACTAGTTCTGAGTTATTTTTTATGCTGGTAGCGATCCCCCTTTACTGTATTTTCAGAATCCATTTGATACTGATTACACAATCGTAATATAACAGCTTCAATAGTGTACTGTAGAAAAAAATTAGACTTTCTAAACTTCAAAACATCCATAGTCCTCTGCCTCCTTCAAAATGTGTGCAACACGGGGACACAGAAAATTTGTAATCAATACCTTTTATTTTAGGTCACGTAATGAACCGGTCTATATTTAGTTTAGTTTTGTTTTATTCGGGTCTGATGACATCAATCATATAAAGATTAAGACCGACCGTGTGTATCCAGCAGTATTTATGTACGACCTCAAATTGTTGATTTCTACTGGACTAATGAGTGACTAGTACGTATTGTGTTTTCTATGTATTAGTTTTCGTAAAAGATAATACCACACAAAATTTGGAGGATTACAATCCTGAAGTTGGAGCGAGGGTTGTTGTACCGCAAATTGAAGGGTAAAAAAACGTATTCTATCAAATACATATAAAGCCGTTGGTCTAAGTCTCGTAATAGACTTAAATATTTATAAATATTTAAACTTTTCAATCCCCCCGTTCTTAAGGAGCTGCTTATTAATTTTAAGCCTCTTTCTGAAGTCATTGTTTCCTGACAATTCCTCTTCAGTGTGTCTCCTCTATACTCGACTTTGCAGCAGTTTGTCTGTTTAATAGCCGGAATTATTTCTGCAAATCTAGTATAGCAAAACAATAAATTTTTAGGTCACTGTGCTACTTGGAAAGTTAGCGATTTTCCACGAGAACTAAAGCTTTTGGTAGTAATTTATTTCTCAAGTTTGTTGTAGTAATTTTTAAAGGTTCCAAATGATATCCCCAAAATACTCCACTCCAGCTCCCTTCTCAGCACGATCCTTCACCTTGTCCATAAACGCATCTCAGAGTAGCTCACCATGCCAAGTTTGGTTGTCTTTTAGCACGCTATAAAACTATCTAATTTTACGGAATTGTGAAGGTAAAAGTGTGTTCCTATATAAGCATCGACTCCCCTTTTATGTTCCTTAACCACTTAAGTAAAAGTTCGAATAAAACATTTCCCCAAAGCGGATTTCAGCTGATTTTTGATATGTTTCTAGCAAAATAAGCTTTTGAACGATATCAAATATAGCTTGGTGCGAATTTTTTTTGGTGCCAAATCTTATTTTTACCGGACTGTATGGAAGGAAGGAACACATGCTAGAAAGTAATTCTAGCATCTGCTCATTTCCATTCACAGATTAAACCAAAACTGTGGGATAGAGCTGAGCTAAATGAAAAGAACATAAAACTTAAAACTTTTCAAACAGTTATTACCTGGCGAACCCAAGCATTCACTTTTAACAGCTGATTCCTTTCATCCTAAAAGAAGGGTTTTTACCAACAAATTAGCATAGTTACTTGTTTTATTTCAAATACAAGGTATTGAAATCTAATGCAGATGCTAGGAGGTTGCGAAAACGAAGGAAAATGATACATGTCAGCCCAAAATTCTAGCACTTATGATCGCTATCGTAGAGATCGATAATTCAAATGACTGATCAGATATTTGTTTCTTTCAGTCTCTCTGTTCAATCAACTATAGTATACTATGCTTTTGCATGGTACTTAAGGTGCCTAAATGTAGTTAATTTAGTACTGAAATGGCTCATCTGTAGCTGTTAAAATGCCAAAGGGTTTGGGATACTCCAAGGATTTTGGCAACTATAACAGTTAAAGTGATAAGTAACCAGAACTTACAAAAGTTTAAGAGAGAGAATTAACAAGATTGCAGCACTGGGTACATTGTATCTTATTGAATTAAGAGAAAAGAAATTACAGATATCTGAAAGCAAAGCATCTGACATACGGTAAGTTGTATTGTATGTAACTAAATAACTATATGACTTCTTCGCTTCGAAAGTGCCGTATCTTTGCCCACCACTCTATCCTAATTTCTACCATTCTTTTTACTGCACAATAGTTCCTCGTACCCATCCAATTCCTCACGTCATCCATCCACGCCCTTCTTGGCATGCCTCTTCCTCTTTCCCCCTCTATCTTGCCTTCGATTATTGTTAATCCTAAGCTTTCTGCTGAGCACAGCAATACATGACCCACATAAGCTGGGTTTTTTGGCTATTTTGTTAAACACTTCCTAATTAATAATTCCTAATCCACCCACCATCCAGTACAGATGTTAAACAATATTTCCTAGAATTAAAGAGGCTCTATAAATGATTGTTATAGATTGCTTCAGTAGTTTGTAAATCCGTAAAGTACTGCTAGCTTTGTACCAACCTAACAAAGATATTTAACAACAATTGTACTTACAACATTAATGATCTGTTTTAATGCAATATCAAACTTCAGTTGAAGTGTATCTTTGTGGGATTTTACGGGACGGTGTCTTTTATTATAATTCTTCATAATAGATTTGATGAGGACTCTTTCTTGGTTTGTGAATGCTAAAATTTGGTGTTAGATAGATCAGAAATAAAGTTTAAAGAATAGCGTTATCAAATTACACTTCGTCTACCTGCGTCTACATTCATCAAAACTGGGGTTTAGTATTCCGAACTTCTGATTTAAGTGTGATTAAAGTTGTACAGTTAATAGTGACGACTGTAGTTTTTATTTGTTTATTTTGTCAAAGCAGCAATTTGTAAGCCCCGGAACAACCTGTGCACTGGAGCATGTTGAAGTGAGAATGAAATTACAAGGAGAATGTTGTTCTTTCAGTTGATTATCAGTTACTAAAACAATCTGTAGCAAAATAAAAATTGCGTTTTCTAGATTTCTCCAAGAAAGCCAAATGTTTAACAGTAAAGAGGGCGAGAATGATTAAGGAAGAAGAAGGCGAAAGATGAAAGGGAAAAGGAGTTAGTAAAGCTATCGGGGGAGAAAGAGGAAGGGGAAAGTCAACGAGAGCAGTTAGTACTTCCTCTTCTTCTTCTTCTCTATCCTGTAACCATATTTGAAGGTCGTTGAGGTGCTGCTTTACTCTGACGAATAACATCTCTCCAAACCTCTCTGTCCTCTGCTGATCTTAGGGTCTGCTCTGGTTTTAGTCCTGCCCATTTGTAGATGTTATCGCACGATTTCTTGTGTAGATGACCTGTTCTTGTTTTACCTGAAGTAAGTCCTATCAGAGATACATGTATAGTAAAAAAGAAGAAGAACGTCGGAAAGAAGGGAGGAAGGAGAAAAAAAATTCGAGATCAAGGAGTCAATCGAGTCAAAAGGTAAAGTAAGGAGAATTGACGATCGATATAAATAAACGGAGAAGAATAGGAAAAGTAGGGTTGTAAAATACAAGGAGAACATGAAAAAGAGTGATCGACTAATTGGCGGTTGGAGTAAGCACATGGTAAAGAATAAAATAAGTAGATTGAGGAATGGAATAATAACGAAAACCAAAAGTCCCAGAAAGGTGATTCTACTTTAAAGTTAATCTAAAACAGTTGAATCACGAGAAAAGGGAAACAGACAAGTTAAATTACTTAGGACGGACATTCCTGACTAACTTTGCAAAGCTAATTCATTCTTTTGTAATGAGCAATAAACACAATATACTAAGTAAAACAAAGTTAGAAAGGTGCCTTGGTATTTATTGAGCGTCTTCTCACTTTCTGGAAGATTTCTAAATATGGAGCATTAATCCAGGACGCAAGATTACATAGCTCTATACCCCAAGTTTTACTTGCATGAGATCATACGGTAAAAAAACAATGTCTTCTAAAGTGGTCTTGTGATCTGAGAAAATTTGGTGAAGAATATTTCCATCTATATATACGTCTTGTACAATTTTACTTACAAAACATTGAAAACCGTGAGCTGCATCGACTCTTTTGGATATAACTTATTCCAGCAACATAACATGCGGTATATTGCCAGTCTCTGTCAACACTGATGCTATCACGAAGTATACAGTGTGCAGAAATTTCTTGTTCACAAGTTATCTACATAGAGATAAATACTCTCCAACATCAACAAATACCTTTACCCACCTTAATGGCCATAGATCATTAGTTTTAGATGGAGCACTAAACTAGGACACTAAAGTGGGGACCACTAGTTTTGTTGAGTTAAGGTTCCCCAGAGAAAAGTGTCTGTCAATCGCGTGTGATTTGCTTAAAGTAATGAAATTTAATAACCAGTCTGCTTATAGATATATTCTTTAATAATTAGTTGGTAATATGACTTTAAGGAACCTAAAATGAATTCAATAAAACTATAAAACCAAATGATGCACAAGTTGTACCTTTACCTGTCTCGCAATCAATGAAAGTCTTCTTTTGGCTAAGCGAGTTCAAGGCAACAAAGAATGAGATAACCAGTCTCTGCAAATACATGATGCTAGTGTTCACCTAAAAATAGCAAACGTTTTAGTACTGCTAAAAATAAGACAATACAGAGAATAACTGATGATAGTAAAGTTTTATGGTTTGCTAATACCTCAATGGAAAAATGGATACCTTTTCTCATAAAATCCTTTTTGAAGTAATAATCATATTTCATGACAACATTTCAGGTTAGAGGCATTTTTGTGTGTGAAGGG
>JAAAKL020001067.1:0-33516 GCA_010016065.2 Carybdea cf. marsupialis auct. non (Linnaeus, 1758) | reverse complement strand
GAAAACATGTCCCCAAAAGTAATGATACTGATGAGGACGAGGAGGCAGATTACAGCTTTGTGTACTGTAATGAACAAGTACGGAACATTGTTGGAGAACAAAATGTAACTAGCTAAGTAAATGCCCAATACTTGAAATATATTGCCCATGTATTTAGAGCGGAAAACAATGCAATCACAAAGAGAATGCTGTTTGCCAAAGGAACAAAGCCATACGACCGAGATCCGTGGGTCAAAATTACAAAGATACTTAGAGTTAACATGAATCAAGGAAAGCGTGCAACACAATCAAAGAAGGAGTTCGCCGAGTTAGTGCGGAAGCCCATTACCGCGCCTCCGTGATTGCACAATATCGAAAATGATCATAACCAGATAACTCAGAATACATGAAGTTTGAAATTAGTTTTTCTTTAACGCCAAGAAGATTGAAGTACGTTTAATGATTCTATCACTATAAAATTGTTGCGCCTATCACATCAGTTCTAATGTCCATTATTTTTCGTTGTGAGTGACCCATTGTTATGGACAATAATGCTCAATTCAGTAACAATCCAGTTAGTTTGCTATTGAAGGGCTTTGCCGTTTTACAATCGAGCTGACATGCTAAGACTGAAAGAAGCGAAAGACTGAGCACATGTAAAAAAGAGAGAAGTTGAGAAAGGGAAATTTCAATTCAGGTGGAAAGGAGATTTTTTGTGCTAACTTCTGGAAACCCTCTCTGTTTCATATGTCTTCAAACAGTGCCAGCTGTAAAGGAGTACAACACCAAGCAAAAGCACGTCTCGAGCAAGAAAATCCTGAGCCGATAAAAAAAATTGTCTGCCAGGTGATTTCAGGATCACACATCATAGCTTTGCAAGAAGCTAACAGCTTTTATTATAATCAGGTATGCAACTCAAAAGAGTTCATTAGTATGCAGAATGGAAAGTTGCAGGAATTAGTGCGTGAGAGGCTGTTTACCGTCATTGCTGCATCAGTGAGGGCCTCTTGAAAGATCCAGTTTGTGAGAGTGAAACCACTGGGGACTAGTGATGAATTTGTTATTTGCAACACGCACTTTTGCAAAGTCAGGCGCGCTCATGAGGAAAAGTTTAGGAAATGTAAAGGGAACGAAAGGAAGAAGGTTTTGGAAGCTCTCAAAAACAAGCAATCGAAACAAGTCCAAACAATATTCTGTTTTGTTAGAGGTCAGAGAACAAGGCTTGAAGCGTCGAACGAAGTTGCCATGCTCCTCTCAAATGGAAGGTGAGCTAATTAAGGCATATGCCATCAAAATGGCTGAGTTCTTTGGTAAGAATAACGTTGCAGACAAGTTCAGAACTGTTATTGTACCCCATCAAACAGTGGCAAGACAAGTGGGCAATCTGAATGAACATGTTTCTTGCCAGTGGAAACCTTTGATTAGCAAGTGCAGGTACTTTTCACTTGCTTTGGATAATAGCCCTAATGTCAATGACCTTAGGCAACTGTTCATATTCACTCGAATAGCAGGCAAGGATTTAATTGAGCGAAGAATTTGCCAAAAATTCTTCCAGTACGAGGTGGAACATTTTTGAATGTGCATTTTTGGTGATTAACAATATTACTACCAAAGATCATAAGCGACTTGCAAAAGCTGCTTTTGCACGCTTGCCTTTGCCTGGCTACAACCACAATTGCCGTGGATAAACAGTGTGGTTGGTGTAGCGTCTTGTCGGCAAATGTCACTGTAAACCAAGAGCAAGATATTGATGTGCTATATTCGTTACGTGTTGTGTTTGTTTGTTAATAGTGTCATAATAAAACGGAAGTTAATAAAAGACATAAGGTTGATTGCGCGTGATTTGGTGCCGAACGCCAACATGGTTTCTAGGTTTGAAGAGTAACTATTACGTGTTTCAATACTTGTCTCGCACATCGCTACAACACAGAATTATATCAGCGTGACCACTTGAAATGTGCAGGTGAACCGTTTAGGTGGTGGACGTGCAAACACTCGCCCGCCAAATCAAATAGCATTTCATCATGGCACATGATGAATTAAAGTTGAACCACCCTGCTCTAGACCATTGCTCTGACTAGTGTCTCTAGAGATCTGATTAGAGATAGATTGAGGCCTACCAAAAATCGTTGCTCATAAATTGTAAGCAGGAATGTTTAGAAATGCTTTTGACAGCTTGTGAATACTGTCTAGGGGCTTGCTTCTGATACTAAGCAGCCTTGGCCGTTGAAATCAAACTGAAGCTACCAGTAGCTGTTAACATGGCATTTATCGATGACTTGTACACCCTAAGCCATCAAAAAGTCTTTTTCCCTAATGACCACGCTTCATCAAGAGACTTTTGCTATGCATCGATATTCTCTTTTCAATTTTTGTAGTATGGGGACACAGCACTTATCTGGGCTGCAAAGAGTGGACATAGTGAGATAGTGAGAGAATTGATAGGATTTCAAGCAAATGTAAATGCAGTAAACGAGGTAAGAAGATAATCTATGTCTTCATAATTCGGGCTTTCTTTTGAGATAGGTAGAATAAGACGTTATCGACGAATTTTTGGTTGTCTTTAAGTTCTCAATTTGAAGCAAATTGTATCTTTCCAAACAAGCACTGTACCTAGCAATCCATCGTAATATATATTTACAGTAAGTAACTTTACTAACTGAAGTCATCTGGGAGGTAAGGTGGAGGAGTTGGTAACCGCGGAACTACATGCCAGTCCATGTTGTAATACTGTCTTCTTCGTTAACCTCCAATAGCACCTCCACTAGTTTTGGGTCTTGAAACCCAGAACATTGTACAGAGGAGATTTGTCACTTGTTGTTCATCCAAAACAGCTTAGTGAGGAGATTCAATTTGCAGAGTGTGTTGTATTTTAAAATTCTTAGTTCAAAATTCAGCTGATGTCTGGTTTCCAACAATGTTATTGTTTGGTGAAATAGTAGCATTCGCTAAGCTAGGTCTTTTGGATATTAGTAAAGCAAGGAAGATATTGAAGTAGGCTGAGCTAAGCAATTTCGGTCTAGATTACAATTTTTAAGATTCTTAGGTTGTACTACATAATTTTGGATAAGAGGGTTTAGGAATACTGGGTTAATAACGAGGTTTCTGCAGGGCAAAAGTCCTTGCTGTGTTATTAACTCGACTGATCCAAACTTGCATTGCAGTACGGGAAAACCCCATTGTTGTGGGCTGCATTAAATGGCCATGACGACATTGTGGAAGTATTAATAAGGCAAGGAGGAAATATCAATGCAGTTTCAGAGGTAGGTTGATATTAAAGTGGTGGCTCTTAATGTGTTGTGTGGACTGGCACATTTCTGCATAAAAGAGAGAGTAAATGGCTTTTATGGAAGTTGTTTTTGTTTGCTTGAATTAACTAGAGAGTCCAATCACTCAAGACTGCCCATACTACCATGTTAGACAACCTACCTACTGGAATTTAAGGATCTGTTTTGCTAAACTCTAAGCCTAAACACTTTGGGGATATTTTCTGAAAGCAGACTTAAAATCATTTACATCTTTTTAAGTCAGATAGCTTATTGAACTTCACAAATCATCTCTGTTTGTAATATAGATCACATCTAGAGTAAATATATTGTGACTACATTGCAATAGCAAGCAAGCCAGCGCGAGTGAACCAGGTTAGCATGACGTGTGTAAACAGAAAAACATCGCATTAAAATATTTAGACTGATACGCATTACAGGCATTATATCAGATAGCTTGTGGAACTTCACAAGTCATCTCTCTTTGTAATATACATCACATCTGCAAAATAGAACAACATAGAAAAACATTTTAAAAAATAGAAAAAAAAGGGGTTTCTAGGTTGACTAGTTGTTGTGATTAGTATTTCCACGTTTTCAGCACTTTGCGAGTTTTTGCAATGCTGTTATTTCTCATTCTCCCGCCTGCAATTTGTATCCAATTGTTGGTATTGAAATAGAGCCTTGTGTTTGGTTCTTTACATTGCAACCACAGGCTTTAGATGCATCGAGTTTTCAGTTTACATTAATTAACTGCCAACATTTTGTCGCACTTCTTCTTGAAGGCGTAAAGCCACGCGGAAAGGAGACGCCAGACGAATCATGAGACATGCAGACTCGGACCAAGCTGTGGAAGAAACGGATGCTTTTCTTGAAGAAGATTCGGTTTTAGCTAGGTATGGCAATGGTATCTATAATAATAAGAAGTTATTCTTGCTTTACTAAAATAGCGTTACTTTTCGAAGTAATGTTCAGGAGTAACAATTTTGTTAACAAATCTTCTAATCGTAATTGAACTTAAATATTGCAGGGAGCTAGATAAGCTCGCCATTTTTGGAGGAATATTTTCCCACACTTGATGAAAACACCGATATTTGTGAGTCTTTGATAACTAAAATAAAACCTTTCCACCATGAGGGGGTCTGGGATCAGTTCCATGTGACGCGTAGGTGGGATCTCATGAAAGGTGTTTATGCTGCTTAAATAATGTAAATCCATAGGACTGCCACAACTCCGTTGAATGTAGAGCTGTGGGGCAAGAATTCTCGTCATCTTACTCTTCTTGCCTTCTTCTTTACAGAGTTATGTGATAGAGAAGCCTTGGAAACCCGTGGTTACGTGAAACAATACCGTCATAAGGGTCACGTGATCTTGAAGTTAAAGCGTAACGAAATCCGTCACCCTATACATTTAGGGTTTGCATCAGCATTTACTCAACACTGTAATTTATGTAGAGCCTGAAACATCCCAAGAGTGGAAGGTCCGAAGCATCGTTTTGTGGGGATTGATAAGGGAACTCCGCTAGAAAATTTGAAAAGTTTAATATGTAGAAATCCGGTTTCTGCTAATCACTAAGCTGTTTTTACTGCAACAGTTGGCAGTGGTACTGCTTCAATCTAAAGGAAATGTCATGATACAAAATGAAGAGGTAGACTAGTTTCCTACCCCCCGAACTAATATCAATCAATCATTGCTCGAGTATTTACCTTACATATTGTTTTGTTGTGTTAACAAGTTGTAGGATAGATTCCGAATCTTCTGCGAGTTGTAAATCTAAACAGTTTGTTTGCGGTGTGTTGCTCCACCACCTGGCTTTTAATGATTACATTAAGGGTCAGGTTTCATCTCCTTACGGATTTAACATCCTTTTTTTCTTATTTTGAATTTGACAGCTCAAGGAAGTCCAAATCTGACGAGGCAGCTGCACAGAAGAATAAGCAGTCAGTAAAAAGGAACAAAGACCCCGTTAACAATAAGTCAGGGGACGACACAAAAGTAAAAATGAATGGTCATGGTAATGGAACGCATGGTGATGTTGAAAACAATGAATGCCCTGCATCGGAACTCGAAGGCGATGGTGAAACAACTAATAGTGGAGGAGCAACAAACACTATAGGAGAAAGATTATCACTGCTTGATGCCTACCTATATCACGAGGGATCGGACGAGGATGAAGCGCGGCGCCGGAAACGAGGTACATAACATACTTTGAATTTTTGATGCTTCTTGTAACATTAATATTTGTGGCCTTTAAAAACTTTCTAAAACCCTTTTCTGTTAAAAAATGGAGCTATGAGAGTTTATCAATGGTTAAATTCGTCATTCCTAAAACCTTAACGCAATGCCAATACCACACTTGTATCTGTAACCAACATAAAGAGAAATTCATTGCCTAATTATTGACTAGTTTCACAAAAACGTTACCAGTAGTATAGAGTTTCTTTCGTATATTCAATGCGTCGATGCCTTTGAAAAGAACGCACCAATTCCGCACCATGTTTTACAGCATTGTGACAATGGCGGTGCAAGGCAGATAACGCAATCTCGTATTTTAATAACTGCCCGGCTCAAAAGGGGACAAAGCTAAGGACATAGCGAGGTGCCCCTCAGTGCTTTCAAATGCTCCATACAGGCCTTTGTCACATAGTGCAGTTATCACTAAAACTAGCTCAAGATTATGTTAATAAGTGCACCTCATGCATCAGATTTTTTTGGCTGCCCCCTTAAGTAAAACCTTGAGTGATAGAGACAGAATTTCTTTTTGCCCCATATGTCTGTTCAGCTAAAGATTTTTAGCCTGTTTTTTAGGTACTCCCTTATAATTTTGAAACTCATTGCCCCCCTCCCTCGTAAGACAGACCAAATGGTCCCATTCAAATAGTGGGGGTGAACACTGAATGGTAAGAAGTGCAAAGCAACTCCAGGAGGAAAGGTTGCTTGTTTAAAACTGGGAACAGTATCCGAAACTGAAAATGGCTGATTGTGAATGTGGGAAGTTTAGACTACCTCAGTTGTAGAGCAAAAGTAAACACTTCAGTTATTTAAGTAAGTAAGTTCTTCAGTAAAGGATACAAACGTGTCCATACATTGTTTAAGTTTTGATGGTTAAATTGTTATTCCCAAAACGGAAAGCTAAGATAGCAATAATTTATGCATAGTCAAAAGTATACAAGGTCCTATAATATATGAATTGCAGAGTGCTTCCTGTGTAATCAACTTGATGAGGTGTAAGTGTTATTATTTGCTATACGATTATGTTTAAGATCAAAAGATCTCCGATTTGAGAGTTATATTTTTGGAAATTTAATTTAATTTAATCGTTGCATAATTGGATGTGTAAAAATGTCGGGACCACCGCTAATCTCAAGGGCCCATTGTCTTCATCGTCAGCGTCTTGTCAGGATACATTGCTGGGCGTTCGGTTTTCCCAGTTGTTTCAAGTTTTAACGATCTATAGGTAGTTGGTATCAGTTGGCCAACTTTTGTGGTTTTGGAGTTGGTATAACTCAGGAGTCGCCTGCTTGAGCCTAGGTTGGGTATTGGGTCTCATGATAGGCCAAATGTTTTACTTGTTTCGCCCATAGCAGCAGCCATGGCTTTGTGCTCCTGGGCAAGCTTTAACCCCCATATAGTCTCTTGACTTCCATAGTTAATAAGAGTCTGTCAACATTGATAAACAAACTAAACTCCATTCTCCTTTGTTTTGAATTCAGATGGAGAGAGAGGAGGAAACTTGCAAAAGAATACCTCATTCGACAATGAGAAAATGGAATATGAGGAAGACGAGAGTGATCTTACTCAACAAGGGCCAGTGACTGTATTCCCAATGGAACCCGATTCAGTAGATTCTACAATGGAAAATAAAGTACCGAAGGTGGAGACAAGCAGGAATACTTCACAGCCACCAACTTGTAACTTGTGTGGGAAGTCTTTTTCTTGTATCAGTAATGTGTATCGACATAAAAGGAAAGTGCATCGAAAGAAGGGTGGAAAGGTACTTAGTGGTAGTTCGATCTCCTCATCCAATGTAAGCAATCTGCCTGCACGAAGTGTGGGTCAAACAAGCTCAGGTAAGGTTTTCTCTGTTTATACCTAACCAGGAGTTTATTACAACATTTCAATAGTACGAACGTACGCAGAGTACGTTGCCTACAGCATTTTCTCAGCAGAGAGAATCGTTTACCTGCCTTCTCGATCTGCTAATTACACTGATAAATTTGAACCCTTCGCTCCAAACCGCTTTGTCTCACATTTTTCTCGACAGATCTTCAACGTTGAAGTCTTAATCTGTTCAGAGTTGGTATATAACTGTTTCTTGCAGTCTGTCTACTCTTGAGTGTTTATCTTTGTAATGGTAGGAAGGAGATAGCTGGCGATTTTTTGTAAAGTTTAACTTCAGTGGTCCCCGGATTTATTACTAAAATCTTGTTAATTACTTAGGTTAGTTACCGTGCATTAGTTCATTTGATATATTACTTTGTTTGTTAGCGATGTTAATTACGTTAGCATATTGCGAGTAAGTATCAGGAGCCCGCTCAAGGCAGTCTTAACCTAGTTTCATCTATCACTTTCGAGTAATACTTCCCGGATCTACTTTACCTTTTTGGGGTTCTTTATCTGCAAACTGTTTTTAATACCTTATCTTTGCTTGCTTTAAATAACACTGTACATTGTAATTGCATATACCAGGGGATAAAAAGAGCGACAAGGTGGGGTTGCAAGCACCTCCAGCTCAGCAGCCCTCTCATCACTTGGGACGGGAAATTAATTGTGAGTTGTGTGGCAAGACTTTGACCAAGAGTAATATCGCGAGACATCGACGATTGGTACATTTTAATCCAAATCGACGACATCCAGGTGAGTAAATATGAAGCTGTTTGTCAGTTCAACTTTTTATTTGATAGACTTCTGAATGAAGACAGATCTCAGCGTTTGCTTTTTAATAATAACTTTTTGTCTATCTTACACGATCTTGCCAGTACTTGCATGGGAAGGGAATTCCAGTCGTATAAAGTTGTAGATAAGGAAAGACCTTGTGAAGCAATAATCCCCTTAGTGTTATACCTGTATCAGTGTATGTATTAGCATTTTACAGTTTGTTTGTTTTTTATTTCGCGAGATTAAAACATTTCCTCGAATGAATTTGGTTTAACATTCTAATCGCAAACCCCTATTTCCATGCATATATTTTTGTCACGCGCACTTTATTTTGCTATTGACATTTTGTGGCCATCATCTTGAAACGCGATCGAAGTTCCAAAACACGATGATGGAGACATGTAGATAACATCATTTCAAAAAGACAAGGATTCCTGTTCTGTTCTCTATAACTCCGTAAGAAAATCTGAATTTCATGGTGCCTTTACTGAATTAATATCGCTCCCTCCCACCCTCACCTCCCGACAAAAGAGAAACCTGGTAAGATTTCTTTGGTATGCAATTTGCTGTGAAGGTCCAAGAGCATCCATTATCTTTTCTTGTATATTGTATGAAAAAGCCTCTACGGGAATCGATGACTTGAAACGTTCTGCTGAACATTTGCTCATTTTGGTATAGAACTTCGGGCAGCACAGGCTAACTGGAATGTTCTAGTGTCGACAAATTCTTCTTTTATTTACGTTTGTAATATCCAATTTCAATCAAAGTCAAAAATCTATCAAGGCATTCATCTATCTCATACAACGTTATGTAAACTTTAAAGTTGCGAGGCAACGTACGAGGGTATCCGCTGCCATTTGTCAAGGTAAATAAATGGGGAAAAGCGTACCGTAGGGTTATGTCCCAACAACTAGGCTCGCCGTCAATTTTCTCGGCAGATAATATATTTGGCGAAGTACTAGTTAAGTCATTGTCAAGGTCCTGTGCTTCACGTACAAACTCTCCCTTCGACATTCGCTAATGGTCAGCATTTCGGTATCAAATTCCATGCCAGCCGCTAAAGGCAGATGGACGCCTAAAAGTAATATACCGTTCCAGCTTGTCAGTCAAACGACTTCAATTAACCAATCACATATCTGGACAAGATAAGTTTTGGGCAAAATTTATCCTCCTCTCTAGTATCCTTCAAGCAAACCCAGATCGCGGTCAGACTCTTTTATTTTTTTAACCTGTCTTTGATGATTCGGTTCGGTTTACTAGCTAGTCTTAGCAAACTAACAGAAGTCGGGAATAAAAGCTCAGGGACAGTATACAACTGATGCAAGAGCTAGAGCTGTCAATGCCAACTTTAGATTACCAAAGAGTGAGGGTTGACAACGACTCGATCAGCATGAATCAAAATAAAAATGACTTTTTTCTTCAGTAGACACTTTTATGTGAATAAAACAATTATCAGGTAGGTACAGTATGTCTTACGGTCCTCTCGCATGTTAACCGAAGTTTCATATGAGTATACTGGTAATAAATTTGCCGGAAATCGTGTGCGGTTGCAGTTGTTATCCCGTATTTCATCGAAGCCTCTGACTTCCATGGATCTTCCAACGGAGTTAGTAGGAGATAAACATAGTCTTGATTAGTGTTTTTATACTGATATTCTCATGCCTAGTTTTTATAGATATTTAAAGGTAAGTAAACGTTGGTTCACGGCGTAAAGAGTAGCTTATCTAGTGAATATTTTATGAGCAGTAGTTCTATTGGCCTTGATTCACAACGCACCCAAGCCTACTTCTAGCCATATTTTAGTAAGGGTTCTACAAGAATGTTTTGTGAAAACGCACATTTCTCTCTTTATTTATTCTATTTGACTAGAATGTGTACTACAAAAAGGCATGTTTAGTTTTGAGTCCAAGAATAGGCCCACACGTTACTTGTGTTCCGCTTCCAGAAACAGTGGGTTGCTACCAAACTGTGAAGTGAACATGTTTCGCGGTATCCTGATCAGGAGCTGAAGTAGGAAAGTGGCCGGGATGTCCTCTATTCTGTCGAGTCGATAGTTTCGGTCATTCCTGAATAGACGTATGAAAAATAATATTGTGTTGTAAGTTATATCTCAGGGGTTTTCCAACGCCCTGAATGTTTTAATTTTAGCCCCTTATGTCATGAACTGATGCTCTTTGGGTACGTCTGCTCTGTGACATCATGTGTCAACTTAAATTGTTCATTTACAACCCTCAGACTGGTAGATTAGCAAGAAATTTGAATTTAACTTTGCCATTACCTCTATGGCAGATTTTCACGGACTTCCGGTCTGTGATAGTGGCAGCGGAAGCAAAGACCAAGTCTTGAAAGTTTTTATCGTGGTGTTCATCTCCATGTTGATTCCTGAAGCATATTTTCTAAGAACTCTGATTGGCTGATGGTGATGCGCGTCAGGCGCATGATCGCAGATAGTAGAATGCTAGTAGTAGAAGCTGCTTCTTTGTCGATTGAGATTGTAGCCTTTTGTCACGCATGTCCAGAGACAACATCGACCGCTAAAATCGCGCAACCAAAATCTTGATAGAAATGGGGGCTTAACTATGAGGCTTGATTAGGGTTGGATTGGATTTGGAGAATTTTTTGGTATACGTGACTAAAACGTTTTAAATTGCGTTGAGGTCTGAAAGAGAAAGTACAAGATCATCTCGTCTGAGCTCTTCAAATTTGAGTTTAATTAAGGTTTACATTCCAATTTTTAGCAGGCTATTTTTACCATGGCGAATAATTTTGATATCGTTTGCAGCAAAGCACGTTGCAAAGGACGAGAAGAGGGAAGGAAAGGCTGGATCTGACAGTAAGGATGCTGGTGACACGAAAGCTCGTAAAGATGTGAAAGACACGCATCGAGATTTATCAAATGCCTTGAGAGCTCCTTCCCAAGTGACAACGAAGAAAATCAAATTTTCTTGTGATATCTGCCATCAAGTATTTTCTTGTCGAAGTAATGTTTACAGACACAAGCGCCTTGTGCATAAAAGGTCTTCTAAAGACAGTAAGTTTTCCTTTACGTACGTAATGTATGGTGGCCGTTAATGGTGGTCACCATTCTCCTGACAATAGTGTTCTGCTAGCAGATACTGTAAACTATGTTATGTTTCGATAAATTCTTGCACTTTATGGTATCTGTTTCTAAAAAAATAGATCAATTTATATTACGCAGAATTTTCAAAAGATACTTAAATGATAATTTTGCTGCTATGCCAGTTGGCAGCTGCGTAACGGCTGTACATCAAGTTGCAATGGTCAAAGAACTCATCCTTAAAAGATCGTAGATTGAATAGAATACACAGCCCTACGCGGCCATTTTCGGATCAGCAAATATGAATGATGTTTTTATGTAGAGGACCCTTAAGACCTGAAACATGCATAGCGGTGTCAAGAGAGCTACAAGATTACATACAATTTTCTTATAACTTTTTATATTGTTTCGTAGCAAATATGAAATCTCATTCGAGCTTGATCATGATCACGTAAAACTAGTGATTTTGCTAGTCAAAGAACCCCGATTTTCCGGAATCGGAAAAAGTATTTTATGTGGATTGGCGATGGAGAAGTTGCCACAACAGAGGGCTTTACAAAGTCAACTGAGAAGAGCATTTATTTAGCATTACCGTGCGGCCGTTGTCGGGGTTCTAAAAACACTTTGTAAGACAGACGGTGAACGATGACTGTATTTATGGTGCTCGTAAGACTTAAATTGTTAAAAAATGAGGAGAACCGTATCGTCTCGCAGAGAACTTAAGTAGAGAAATCTTCGAAAAATGTCATTCTCATTGGATCAAGTTTAATGATGAAGGAAATAGTGTTCTTGGCGATGGTAACGATAATAAGGATCATTATCATCATCATTAAGTTCTTAATAGATTTTTAGGGGAATAAAAGGAATCACTATTGTAACTCTACGTTTGCTCACCGGTGAGTTTATCTGTGGGTTACAAAGCTATCTAGCAAAATGTACGATGTTTTGTTTTCCAGCACCAGTAAGGTTACCTTGGCCCTTCTCGGTATTATAAGCAAACTTTAATTTTGGTAACTCGGTATCAGTTAGAAACCTGAGGGATTATAAGGTTTGTGCTAAGTACGATCCTCTGGGTGATAACCCGGAAGTTGCTGCATTTGCATTGGTTTGTTGTGCTTGTTTGCATTCACAATGAAAAGCTTTGCCGATTTGATTGAACATGTATTTTGATCAATTGACCTAAGTTGTGAAATAACATTGGTCTGTGCATTGATTATCAATTGCTTATATAAATATAGACTAGATTTTAGAGTTCTTTTCCTTCATTTGCCGAGTTCGCTTTTGGCGATACCTACTTGTTAAGTTATTTATGTTTTTTTAAATAGAACTTTTACAGTCTGTTTTAGTTGATATTTATTTATTGATGTTTTCATATGCAACATTTAAAACAAAATATAATAATAATAATAACAACATTAATAACAAAAAATAAGGTTGCTGGTGGTGGTGAGAATTCGGGATCGACTAGTTGGATTGTAGACTTTGCTATTGCACTAGTTAGTGCAATGGTGAAGTCTTCGTTTTAGGTGTGGGAGATCCTGTGTTCGATCGGGGCCAGCGCTGTAAGCACTTCATGTTTTATTGAGTTCTTTAGTATGTAGTTCATGACTGCATCTGTGTCTGCCTGAGTACTTATATATATATACATTATACACATACAGTAAAATGTATATACATATATATACATTTTACTGGCTATACTATATGTATATATAGACAGAACAAATGGTAATGCTTGCGGCACTGATGATAACTTGTGGTAGTAGATGTATTCCACGATTGCTGGTGTTTGCCAGAGTGCTGATATATTGAAATGAAGTAAAAAATTCTTGGCTCCTGGAGATGTTGAAAACTAGGGATATGGGCCTGATCGAATTTGAACTTTCGAGGTAGAATATGACGTCTAATGGTATGTACTCAAGGAAAAGCAGATTATCCAAAGTAATTTGGAAAGCTATTTCTTTATGATCAAACGAAACATTTTTATACTAACATTATTGATGTTTTAGGAATGGGCAAGGTAATGGTGGTGATGAGTGGTAACAAGGGGTCAGATAAAGGGGTCAAAAAAGACACAGAAGCCGACAGGAAGCGTGACATCAAGAAGGAGAAGTTAGCAAAAGACAAACCTATTTCAGAGAAAGTTAAAACTGAGTTACCGTTCCCCATGGATACTCCTGCCAATTCAATGGTGTCGCTACCAAGTTACAGGCGGTCCAAGTACGTTTGTAGTGTATGTGGCCTCGTTTTCATGGCAAGGAGTACATATTATAGGCACAAGAAGACTCATCGAACAGCTGGGCAGGATGTGAAAGCAAAACCTTCTGTGAAAGCAGAATGTAAGTATCAGTTTCGAGTTTAGAATTGGCCGCCTATTCTGAAGATGCCTATTTACTTGATCATTTGCCATATTTGTTTTCTAAGAGGATGAATGTCTGTCTTCACAGTTTCTGATGGACACTGGCTTTCTCTTAGAGATCTTGAATATTATGATTGCGTCATCATAAACTCCGTTTAGGCATTATTGCCCTTCTTATTAAGGGCGTGTTGTGGAGTGGTTTTAGAGGTGGTTGTGCAGATGATCAACCAAGGTTTGATATGAACCAAGAGATGCATAGACCACATCTCTTCATCGCAGTTGTAGGGCCCACCCTGTCCACACGAGGAAATTTATGGAGACAGGGGACAGGTTAGATGTGCCTCTTACAACGACGAAGCCATAATGGTCTACGGCTTGATAAGCAAATGTGCGTTATAAGGGATTTAATTTAGGATAATATTTGCCCGTTCACCCAAGACATCTTTGCAGTGATCAGTTTTTAGGGCCAAGCTCCGATATCAAGCCAAACTAGTCAAATTCACTTATTTATGATTTCTTGTCATTAAAGCAGCTATTGATGTAAAAGGGGAAACATCTGCAAGTCCTGCAGCGTCCAAAGGTGGATCGGAGAAAGGTTCCGTGGAGAATAAGAAGCCGAGCGTGAAAGACGATAAGAAGAAGACATCTGACGAAGCGTCAGGAGACAACAGCAGAGCAGCTGCTTCTTCCGGAGGAAATCTCACTGTTATCACATCAGGTAGAGGGAAATCAAAGTTTGCCTGTGGTCTATGTGGTCAAGTCTTTCCTTGTAGGAGCAATGCCTACCATCACAGACGGCTTGCGCATGGCAAGTTTGGTCCTTCTGCGAAAGGAGGTACGATTAGTGCAAGGCTTGTTACAAATTGATGTTATGACTGTAACTGTGTTTGTAGCAGTAGATATGCTTTAGATAGCAATATTAATTTAAATATCATGAAATTAGGGGAATATTCCGACATATTTTTAATTTAATAAAACCTCAATGTTGGGGCGATGGTTACAGCTTTGGCTTTGCGTACGTACCTCATATAACCTTATAAATATTACTTACCCCCCAATCAAGTTACATATGTCAGCATATGCACGATGTGATGAGTAGTAACATGGATTGTCCGCACTGACTTTTTCTATATTTGAAGGGAGGAACCATGTAGTGCGGTAGTTTCACAATCTCCGAATAATGAACTAACGACAGGAACGAAAGAAAATGTTCTTCTACATATAAAGTCATCAAGCCTTAAGGACTAAAACGTACTTTGCGATGCGAATATAATTTTGAATACTAATTACATTTTTTCGCAACCTCTGCTGCGTTCTAGCAAGTACCTATGTCTTTCTCGTTGAAATCAATAATATGCGTACAAGAATATGCGTTTTCACCAGCAGGCCTACATTCTTCGCGTACCCCTTATAAGCTTTGGGTGTTACCCTAGGTTGAGAATCGCTAATCTACAACCTCCTCTATACTTCATGTTTTTGAATTACGTTTAACGCCTCTTGCATTTTCCTCGGCACAGAGAAGCGTAGGGACACTCGTT
The DNA here is from genome assembly GCA_010016065.2 of Carybdea cf. marsupialis auct. non (Linnaeus, 1758). NCBI lineage: Eukaryota > Metazoa > Cnidaria > Cubozoa > Carybdeida > Carybdeidae > Carybdea > Carybdea cf. marsupialis auct. non (Linnaeus, 1758). The sequence continues at coordinate 18,438 of JAAAKL020001067.1, read as the reverse complement.
TATTTACTGATAATGTTGCTTGAGATGATATTAGCGATGGTAGTAATTGTTACAGTTTTATTTAGAAATCGTCGTAATTTTGGGCTAGTTAGCGATGATGAGCGTCATTGTGGGTACCTATTAAAGAGAAATTTTTGAAATTTCACCATACAATGCCATTAAAAATGTTCCAATGTCATAAAATGTAATAAATGTTTGCATGAAAAAACTCTTATACCTGCCACAACAAGGCTGGAATTCTGAGTTTTCATGATTTTATTGATAATTTTCACGGTATTACATTTACTTTTTGGGGCCCTTTTATTTTGGGCGCCCATTTGCTTTCCGGAAGTGATTTTACCCCAGATACGATCCTGGTGTGCATGCCTAGAATATGACATGATTTTACCATATTTGTCAGGATGATGTTTCAAATGACCAATGAATAACTTAAATTGTACGGTAAAATGTCATAGTAATCACTGAAAAGTGGCCTTAAATGTCCTAAAAATTCAGCAAAAAATGTCCTAAATTTATAAAAAAGATTTTTAGCTTAGAGTGAGAGGCCTGCACTGTGCAGACAAAGGAACTATCTAGTACTGATTATTAAACATCGCGTAAACGTACCGATTTTTAGTTCCTATCTTGTTTCGTTACAAGCACAAAGGAGTTGTTTCCTTTGAAGCCAGCACTCCATCCCTTATTCTAGGAGGCTTATCGTATCTTATCGTTACTAAATTATTTGAATGTTATTCTCATTTTTTAGTTAAGGAAAGCGAAGTCGTTCAACAGACATCAGAATCGACTACCGCTGATAATTTACGGTGGTCACGACGCCCTGGAAGCTGTGATATTTGCGGGAAAATATTCTCCTGCAAAGGAAACATTTATAGACACAAACGTTTAGTTCATGGTGTGGACAGTGGAGGAAGAGGTAAGAGCTCACGCTTGCTGATGGATTTTTTATACAAGTAGCGTGACTAAGATAAGGCCATGCCAGACCTCTATTGTAAATGTATCACGTGATGTAAGTTCTTGCTCGCTATATGCTTTGCGTGTTGCGAAAGATTATTCAGTAAAATGCTACCTTGATGTTAAAAGACGAATCGACTATAAGATCTCCACCAGTTTTAGCATTGCTACGTGTTTGAAGTATTAACGTAAAATCCCAGCATTCGTTCTTCCATACCTTTGAATAGAAGACGGAAAAAAAAAAGTTAATGTTGCAAAACTTTGTAAGACAAGAGTGCGGTGTAGAGGGAGGTATTTGGTATATCATTGACGTTAAGTTCATTTGACTTGATTGTTAATTATTATATTTATTATTATATGTTCTCTCGTTTACCACAGCAATGTTCCAAGACGAAAGCCCCAAAACACCTCCAGTGTCTCCGATGGCGCCTTCACCACCATTGACTGATAAGAACGACTCAGGAAAATATTTGTGTGACATATGTGGCAATGGATTTTCTTGTGCAGGGAATGTTCAGCGACATAAAAGGAATGTACACGGAATGACACCAACACGCGAAGCTTACATGTCAAACTCACGAGCAAAACAGCTTCTAGCGAAGGCAAAGAGCTACAGTACAAGACGAGCAGCTGCCCTGGGACATTCGCATGATCTCAGAAGCTCAGGTGTACCTGTACGCACATCGAGCACTTCAGAACGAGCGCGGGTTGGCCAGAAGAAAACTTCCAATCCCGTCGTGGAGGAACCCAAAACATCAGAGGAGCTTAGTATCAAAATCGAAAGCGTTCGAAGTAACAGTACTGATGGAGTAGTACAATCCAATCAAGATGGAAAAGAAAGCGAAAAAGAAATTGTTACCAAACCGGAGGAATCAGACTTCCCTTGTATTAAATGTGACCTACGATTCAACCTCAAGGAAGATATGGAGACACATGCTGAGTCGCATGCAGCTGTGCAATGTGACGACAAAACGAGTGATAGTGTTGACGTTCCAGTTGCGGTAACAACTCCAGAGAGTTTTAAATGTCGGTACTGCAGCGAAGTATTTAATGAGTCGATTGACTTGACAAAACACCTTGAAAAGCACAAGATGGAAGTTGATAAGTGCAACAATGTGCGCTTGGTTGAATGTTCGACTCAGCCACAGCAAATATTGCCGAACAAACAAGGACAAGGTACGGAGTTCAGGTATGTGACTCATCCGTTTTCACCAGCTCATGGGTATCACCCCTACCATTCCTACAACGGCGCAAATATATATCGCCCTTGTGTCGGATATTGTGACGGGGCCTGTCATACTTCACATTTAAACTCTACACCGATCAGAGATCATGAATCGCAATCTATTTATTACAATTCTCATGGGTTTTTTGGTCACTCCCACCATAAAAGCACTCCACATCATGCGGAGCATATGTATCCACCAGGCCATTACGAGGACCACCCACAACATTTTGGGCATCGCCACCACGACCCACATTTTCATGATGCTTATGGAAGAGCGTATCGGCAGCATCCAAAGAATAATTATTCGCCGGACGTGCGCTATTTTGATTCTCAGCCTCCCTATGAAATGACAGGTGACGATGACTACCAACCGAAAGATCAAAAGGTTCTGCAGGAGATTATCGACGCGCACTTAGAAGAGGTAGCGAATATTAGTGACTTATACTCCTGCCTCATTTGTTCTAAGTGTTTTCAGACGCGTGACGAACTGGACCTTCATTCAGAACGTCATGCATCAGAACCATTATCGGACATCAGCGACGCAAGTGGACATGAGTTTTCGCCGTATCAGAGCCTTCGCCCTCATTTTCATTATCCACAAGCCGGATTTTGTTCCCAGGGAACGGACCCCTACTCTTCTCCAGTTAACCATCGTCTACCACCAGTTGCTCAACACCCGCCATATCAGATGATTGGGCCGGGAATTCCACATCCACAGGCATACGTTACGCCTAGATTTGAATTGTCACCGCCTACGTACCAATCCCCTAGTTCATTGATGTGTTCCAGGCAGAAAAATAAAGTCATTGTTTTAGATTCGGGTGCACTGGATGAACAATGCAATGGCATTATATTGTGTTGTTTCTGCGGCGAAAAGTATACAACGAAGACTGACCTTTGGTCTCATCTAATGAGGCGCCATGGACTTAAATCACGAGATGCAAGGTCAAAAGTCAACGAATGCATGAAACAAGCTCTTAAATTTGTTCCTGTAGGAAAAGAGAGACATATTGAAAAGGAGACGAGTACGTGTAATGGCCAGGTAGAAGGGATTGTCACTGCACAGGAAAGTTCGCAAATGCAAACTGGAAAATTGCAAGTGCCAGTTTATGATGTAGAGACAACGGGTTCATCGGCTGCGACGCAAACCCCTTGTGAGCCATTTGATTTAGAGGTACATGGTGATGAAGTCGTTACTCTTCACGTTTCACCAAGGGAACCGGACATGTTCGAAATGGAGCCTGTAAATGAGGACTGTGAAATGGTGGTGCCCAATGGAGAGTGTGACACAAAGGCTGCCCTGGAGAGTAATGATGGTAGTAATGTAGCTTCACAGTGCATAGCCGAGGAAAGTGGGACCCCAGGCGAATTGGAAGGAAGTCTTTTTAATACGGTTTGTGAGAACGTCATGGCTTTGCTTAATTCACCTGATAACAGGAATCAATGTGAAAGTGATTTTCTTACGGGCGGAAGTGACGAGAATAGCTGTGCTAGTATTCAAGAGAAAACAATAGAGTGCAAAGATTGTGCTGTAACTTTCCCATCAAATAGGCACTTGCGTCTGCATCATCGTCTTCACCACGGCGAACTGCCATTTGAATGCCAAACCTGTTTTCGCCGTTTCCGTAATTTATTTGTTCTACGTCAGCACCGAGGATTGCATTCTGATTTGTCGAAACACGTTCTTTACTGCGAAGTATGCGATAAAGACTTTGGCAAGGTTTCAAACTACGAAGCACACATCAAGTGCCACACTGACAAAATGTCATCATCATGTGCAACATGTGGTCGAACGTTCCTAAACCGTTATACATTGGAACGACATCAAGCGCAGCATTTATGCAGTAGCGAACCAAATTGTCGAACATGCAAACTATGTAAAAAGAAGTACAAGTCAAGGAAGATGTTCTTGTCACACATGCGCTCTCTCCACTTGAATACAAAACCTTTGTATTGTACTTACTGCTGTAGACGGTTTAAAACCAACACAATGCTCAAGTCTCACATTAAAACTCATTTATTAGCCAATCGTCACCTATGTGACATTTGCCATCAGCGATTTACATCCAAATCAGATTTGAGAGACCATCTTTCAGTACAACACGAATGCTCTTGTTTCGTCTGCAAAAAAAGTTTTACCAACGTCATTGCACTAGAGCGACATAAGGTTTTCTATCACAATAGGAAAAACCAAACAAGTGGAAGGAGAAGAAAGCGAGAAACCAAACCGAGGAAAACAAAATTGAAGAAGAAACTTAGTGGTTTAAACAGGAAAGTGCACAGTACATCCACATCCTTCAGCTGCTCTATCTGCTCGAAGAAATTTTCGTCCAAGAGTAATTTGAAGAGCCATGTAAAACATCATAACGGTGTCACTCAAGGGTTGATACCATGACCTTCATTTTCCGGAAAGCTGAACAATCATATTATTATTTTTGAAAGCAGAATTATCATCGGAGTGAAACAAGTCTAGTGGTTCCATTGCAACTCGCTTCAGAAGGAAGCCCGTCAAACTATCACGAGTGATTTTGCAGTGTTGTTTCTTTTAGAGAACTCCGTGTACTTAAGAAATTAATTTTAAAAGAGTACGCTTCGTGCATTGGAAGACATGAGCATTCTGCTTCGTGTCATAGCAATTCTTTGATATATCTGGTGTTGTGGATGCTGGCTAGTGTACATTTTAGTCGTATTACTTTGAGGTGCATAATAAAAACACAATGGTGATGCTGCTCTGAATATTTGTGAAATGCAAAAAATTAGATAACTAGGGGCGTCATAATTTTTTAAGATGTTGGAAGCACGTTTCCAGTTAAAAACCCACATTATCAACCGTTTGAGACTTAAAGAACGTCTTTGGTAACAAAGACGTTGTTTGGTCTGCAACCCAGGTTACAACAAACCAAATAGACTAATGGCAACTACTCACTGGATTCCAATTTTAGAGATATATTTGGTTCTGTGCAGTTGTACTTCTCAAGAATTCATGATATTTCGAAGAGGGAGTTTCATGCTTTACCAAACCCACAGATTGATACTTTGTAGGGCCTGATAAGACACGGGTAAGGGTAGAGGTGGAATTTTAAGAGTTAACAAGCAGCCCCTAGGTTATAGGGCACCTGAGAGTACATGTGTGCTTTTTATTGTAACTTGTTTTGTCGCGACTTTGCAATAATTTGTATTTTAACGTTTGACAAGCCTTTTCTCATTTCCATGCATTTGCAAGTCAGAATCTTAAATCCCCATCTTTATCACGCTTTTGGTAAGTTTTCATTATTCTGCTAGTATTCCACGTAAACTATATTCTCCCATTCTGTATCACCATTAAACATCACTCGATGAAAACGAGATCGTCACCATCCACAATTTGTCGTTGCAGTTGTATAAACGGACACGCCTTGTAATTTCTAGGGCAACTAGGAAACCCACCAGCTCCCCTTCTTCCTACTAGTTACTCACCTATTACGATTTCTGTTTTTCTGAAGATTACGTCTTTGTAATTCAGATCAGAGTTCAGCAAGTAACAGGACAAAACTACATATGTTTGTGTTTGCACAACGAATTCAGTGCCTCCAAATTGCAATTTTGCTGTTTTTATTCTCGAAAGAGATCAGTTATAGGAAAGCGTAGTGGAAGTACTATACCATGATGTCATTGGTTTCCTATTGCCAAGTACGGAAACTATCTTGGCTTTGCCATCACAGCCGAAATGAAGGGTTTTCAATGTGTTGTTTTCATGTCCATTACAGAACTTACTTTCATTCCTATACTCCAGGCCACAGCATGGTCATGAGAGGTGGTGAATGTTTAAAGTACAGTAAAAATATACAAGAAAAGCCTAATGTCTAGTACCTTATGTTGTAACTTTATTTTTAACTTTTTAAAATTTTGCAGTTTGGAGAAAATTATGACTAGATTTGGTACCGACTCGTGTAAGCATTTTCAGAAACTCTAACAAGTAGTGGCAAAAGGCACAGTTCATTGGCATTTGCATAATGTTCAGGTTCGAAAACTAGAAGTCGACTATTCAAACTAGTAAGTCAAAACCTCGTGGAGAGTAGCCAATACTAGCATTATGATCGGGTGCTATCCATTTATGTCACTAAATAGGAGTTTGAAGAGGAGTCTTGATGACATGGCCATAAAAATAGATGCAAATTTAAGTGGAGTTTTAATAGTTGTTAGAGCCTCACATTTCTAAATTAAACTTTCTTAATTTTAAGCGGAACTTTGTGGATTAGATTGACATGAAATTTTAAGAACATAATATTCCTCACTTTTTGTTCTGCATGGTAGCACACTGTTATATGCTCACAATAATTGTTTGATATATCAAAGAAAAGTCGAAGTTCATACAAATAGTTCATCTTAAACTTTTTCAAGTCATAAACTGCTTTGTATGCAAATGCTTATTTCAAGATACAAAATTTTGTGGACACACTACGCGTTTTTGTATTTTTATGATTTTCTTTTTTCGTAATCTAGTGACAATACGTAGAATATTGTAGCGTCAAGGAAAATTATCTTTTTCCTAAAGCAATGAAGTGACGGTACATTTATAAGGAAAGGGCTTCTAAGGTGTGTATTTGTGGTTTTAACATATATGGATGGGCTGTGCACGACACATGCACATAGTACGACAAGACAAACAACACGCCGACTTCCAATGACTTGAAGAGTGCTGAGTCACGAACAAAAAAGCAAACAAATCTAATACTCAAAGTTATGTACATGATAACATCATAGTCGAGACGCATGCGTACGTGCAGTCGAGACCACTTCTACCTGAGTCCTCATGCATTCTCACATTGGAATACAGTTTTCGTTCCAGACTCTTTTGGCAGTCCCTGACTTGCCATATGATATACGCCCTTGTTTTTATAATTGCTCATTTTAGTTTTGTTTTTTTTACTTAAGACAAATAAGTGTTAGATATACTTGTCAAATACTCTTTTTCTAAGTATGGTTTTAAACTATGTACATTTTCTTTGTATTATATTCTAAGACGAGTAGGGTTTTTTGGTTGGCGTATTCGCTGTGTAAGCTCCCTTTGTTTTAAAGTCAACATCATTTAGATACCAACGACGGGAACTTCGGGAGGTTCGTTTATGTATGTAAGGGCAAGCGTTATAGTATCAGGCATGTCATATTTGGGTTAAACGACTTTATATGAGGCCGAATGCATGTTCATAATTTGCCTGCCCTGATGAATGACGAATAGGTTAAGAAGGTTTTTTTATTTTGATGCCCTATCAGAGTAAATTGGCGTGTATGTCATTATTTATTTTTTTTCATGTGCCGTAGGTTACTGACCCGTGCTGAACACTTGCCTAAAGTCGACCATCAACTGTTACTTTATGATTGTACCAGTGTATTTTACACTCGTTACTTTTACCTTCGCTACTTCAACTAGTATTCAGAAGGCATGTCTCAGACCTTACGTCAAAAGATCGTGAAACGACCTTGGTGTAGATTTAAGGAGATTAGAGTTAACACTCAATTGTGATGCACTATTTATGATGCACGACATAGGTACTTGTGCGAATTGCTGAAAGTCTTTCCTTTAAGGCATTTACATCTCGTGATTTTAATGTAATGAAGATACGTAGATGTTTGTTATGCTCTTTAAGTGCAGTGATTATTGTAATTTCCTTTGCAAATTTGATCGGCGTTCTTTTATAATAGCTTGTTATTACGATGAGTTCAGAGATCTCAAAGCTAGACATGTGAGACTTTGTGGAATGCCATTTTTCTCGGATGCAGGAAGTTGTTTGATTCCGTGTCAGGGTGACGATATCACACTTTATTTAAACAGTGTTCTCTACTGAAATATATTGATAGCTAAGGTAACCTAAGCCTTAAGTAATTGCACCTCCTTAAACAAAATTTGATTCTCGTGCTTTTTTTTGACTTGAGCTTCTTAATGGGTAATGAAACTCTCCTGATGTTTTGTGAAGGAAAGGATATTTTTGGTTTAGTAAGCTAAGAATTATAATATTGTGAGCAATTATCGTCCTAATGTCTCACACACTATCGACCAAAACAGGTATTTTCAAATCCGCCGTAACTTCGATTTGTTCAACACTATCTTCCGTCCTAACTTTCGATGTTTCTAATTGTCGCTTTCGGGAGAACCTATTACTTTTGCCTCACAACACCCAGATAGGTTTTAGCTTCATCTAACTTCCCAAACGTAGAATTACACTGTTTATAGCTAGGCTGAGGTCAGCAGATGACTTCCCACCATTAGCAATTTCAATGGAAAGATTTGCATGAATTGTTTACTCTGCTTCAGATAGTCTTTAGTTACTTTTAAAACGTTAATCGTCCCCCCCCCCCCCCCCCCAGCACAATTCGCCAAGTAGTATTTGAAGTTTTCCTTTGGAGTGTTTTCACTGACTTTTTTTCGTCGGAAAGTTTTAGTAGGTGATACAGTTACCTTTATTAAACTTGAAGATGCCTACTATTACATTTGTTTTTAACGCGTCAAATGCTGTCCGAATGCACAGTGATAGTTCTGCTGCCCCATTTGGATAACTTTTTAGTTGTTTAATGCATTATTGCTATTACTAGGAATATTATCAGTGCATTTCATATTATTTTTATCTGGTTTGCATCAGTTCGAGTTGAAACTTGTGCGAGAAGAGGTTTACCACACCGGTCACGTCCATACGCGTTTGCTGCAGAATTGTGAACTAATTCACATCTACACTCCCCTGCAGACTGATTTCCCTCAGTAACAGTCCATGATTTACTTAGTATATTATTACTTATAGAGTTGTATTGAGTACTAAAGATTTTCTTAGGAGAGATACTAATAGATTTTATTGACCAGTTAGTAAAAATTTTAACGGCAAACTAACTGCCTCTTCAAAGATGTACGTTCTATAGACACCTTACGTCAAACGTTTACAGCATACGGTTTGTAAAACATGGATGCCTTTTAATTTGGCGTACTGTTCAGGCTTAAAGATACGTTTATGCCATGGTAGTTGCCACTGGTGTGAATGTGTAAGAGATACATTGTAATTGTTTCTGGTGTATGTTAGAATTTGTAAATTGTAAAACGTGTTTATTATGCTACATCTATGTCGTTCAGTTCAATCTAAGATGAGACTGCACTCAATTATTTAATATACAGATGCCTGGCCAATACCAGTTAATTTATTATAATACACTTTGCTCAGGAACATGTTTTATTAGTGTGCTCGGGCATCATGTTATTATTGTACTGACACGTTCACTAATTTATAATTTAACTTATTGAAGTGGATATGCACCTTTTAGACATGAAGCCTTGTAATTGTAATATATGAGCTTCTTGTGCGTTCCTTCCTATTTATATGTTGTATAGTCAGCTTAAGTTGTGATGTAGATAATGGGATACCATATTGTTTCCAACTCAAACTACATGTGTTATCACTCACGTTTCATTCTTGATTGTGTCAGTCACGCAAATCTAGCGTCGCTGCTCCAACTACTACATTGCTGTGGATAATTATTCTCTCTTATTATACGCTCTCCTCAAATGCTTGCTAACCTCAACCCCTGTCTTTAACAACTAAACCTGTCTTACACAGCGCATTCTGTGAGGTGTCTCTGCAAAGTGCTGATACTTCAGGATAAATATTAAAGTACAGTCAAGTTCTGATACAAGGGACGCATTGGAGCCATGTCAATCAGTCGTCTGTATCCGACTTTCCCCTACAACCGAAAGATGCGAGTTCCGATCTGATACCATGTTTGCAGTCTCAGGAAGACTCGAAAACACGTACTTGAAAGCCTCTTTCAACGTCTCATTAGAAAGAATCAACAAGAACATACATAAAACGCAATATAGCAATTTGACGGAATTTTGGTTTATTGTGCAATGAAATACAATATATGACAGTGAAAACAGTCACTGTTGTAGCTACAACATATACCTGTATCAAACACAGCCAGCACCATTTGGCGCATGGATCCTATCAGCGTCAGCTCGCCCCTAACCAAACCCCGCAGCTTGAGATAAAAATACTGATTCCTTCAGTTTTTACTTTCGATGTCGGTGCGCAGATCAAACACTGCCTTCTTCACCTTTCAAATGTCTGTTTTTATCCAAGCTTTTCGGTTTCAGAGACACCTCAAAACCTAAATTTTCATGTTCGAAATGGCACTCGGCTTCGCGCTTCTTCTAATAGAAAGATTGGGCATAATGTGGGTGCTACCCAAACTGCTTTCAACTTTCAACGTAATTTTGGTCTGTATCCTGCCACTAGGTGCATCTCTAAAAATGCCTATTTGCAGGCATCTGCCATAAGGGCGCGTTTGTACGCATTTACTAATATCTCGTGATATTTTAAAAACTTAATGTATCTCGCCGTTTCTCAATGCGCAACGTCCGTATCAAACTCGCCATCTTCTAATTCAAAAAATTTCCCCAATGTTTCTTTCATCGGTATATTAATGAAGAAAGCAATAAAGTTATCTACTCGATTTGCCTCGAAAGTATGCAGCTCATAGTAATGAGGTGTTTTCGTCGATACTGCCCTGTGATCGCCGGTTATCTTTTCCGACCATTAACAACTGATCGTCCCACCTAAAAGTGCCTTACATGGGGACTGCTGTCCCTAAATTGCGAAATTTAGTGTCTTCCGTATTGGTGGTTACTTCGAACCACCTCTTAATCTAGAAGACCATGTTGATATTGACACGCTCTACAATGGCTTTAAGACTGCAAACAACTGCAGTCACAATTGAAACTATTGGTCGTATCAAAAACAGCAAAGTTGAGGGACTTCCACCTGAAGTTGAAAGGGAGTGTAAGGATATGAGAGATGCCAGACTAGTCGTGTTGAATAATCCAAATGACATAAAAGCTAAACAATGTTACAAAGCACTGGATAAAAATGTAAAGAAGGCCGTAGAAAAACAGAAGAAGACATTTTAAGCCAAAAAAAATTGAAGAAATGGAGCAGTACTATACCAGTAACAATTCTTTTGGCTTATTCAAAACTGGGCCAGTGTCTCTTCATCTATATTTCATATATTTTATGCCTGGATGCAAGGATGCCTGCTTTCTCCAATCCTCTTCAATATTTTCCTTGAATTCGTTATTGATGAGCTTGTACACATCGATTCCTCACTTACCATTAGTGACACAATGTCCACAGAACTAGGTATGCTGATGACACAACACTATTATCTGTCATCTTCAAAAAGCTGCAACTTTCCACAGAAGACGTGTTCCAAATGGGGAATGAAAATCAATAGAAGTAAATGCAAAATGATATCAAAGTCGCCCGACAATATTATGATTGACGGGGAAATTGTGGAGAAAGTTGAGGGTTTTGTTCTCCTCAGAAGTGTGGTTTCTTGGACTATCAATTATGTGAAAAGAAGGATAGGTCTTGCTGCTTCCAATTTCGCCTTCTCCAGACAAACATCTGGTCTAACAAAAGCATTGGTTGCAAGCTGAAAGTACGCCTCTATAAGACTTAAATCCCTCCTTTTGCCATGCGAGACCTGGATCCTGAGGAAAACAGATGAGCAGCAATTACTAATCTTCGAAATGCGATGTCTCCAAGCGATTCCAGGAGTCACACTGAAAGAACGACTGCGGAATGAAGAGACTTATAGAAGAACTGGAGCTGATGTAACCATCATCGATGCCATCAGAAAAAGGAGACTGTGCTGGTTTGGCCACGTTGCTAGACGTCCGAAAGATCCTCTTCAGAAAGCATTCAAAGAAGACATCCACAATTCAAGACCAAGAGGAAGGCCATATAAACGCTGGAGTGACCAGTTTCCATTTCACATCGGATGTTCCCTCCCAAGTGCTAAAGAGGCTGTGATGGACAGGGCTCGATGGAACAGAGTTGTCAGAAGGAGCAGGGGGCCTATCTAGGCCTGAGCACATAAGCAAGTTAGCAAGATAATAAAATTATTTGTATTTCATGACCTATTTCGTAAGCTTTTCGTTTCAGAAAGAGCAACGATGCATTATATTAAAGAGTACGTCTCTCAAAAAGGGCAACTTCTCGTCCGTAAATGGCACAGGGATGAATCAAGGTAACTAGAGGTGTTAAGGGATGACATGCAAACTACGTGGTTTCTTTACGTTTAGAGAGGCATTTGTCCCCTTTTCTCTCTCTAGGTATTGTAGTTATATCGGTGCCACTTATTCTTATAGGTATGTCATATTAAACAGTAACAATGCCATCTATTCAAATTATAGCTTCGTTGTTTCTGGTGTCTATATACGTAACATGTTCTGAATTACGAGGGGTAAATCATTCTTGGGAAAGGTATACGTGATTTTTGATTTTTCAGTTGATTTTGAAAGTTTTGTTTGATTTTCAAATTTTTTTCTTTGACTTTTTGATTTTATATTGTATTTACCCCTCGATGAATTGCGTATTATGAATGAAGTATTATGAAGTTTTATGAATGATATTGCACTTAGTCAGTTCGGCGTCTGCTCATAGGCCAAGTCATTACCTGACAGTATTTAAACTTTCTGCACTCTCATTCACAAAGTGGCTGCCCCCATTGAAACTTCATTCAAATGTTAGTTTAGTGGTTGCCTCAGCAACCGGCATAACTGTTCTCTGCATTGCTAGTAGATTTTCCGGTACATGAACCCCCACCGTGCACCGTTGCCTCTACTGGTCAAATCTGACTTCGTTTTGGCCATGTTTAATAAACTTGAGTATTCCTGAATTCCACTGGACACTAAGCTTGTTAGCACATCCGTGCAAAGTAGTTTTCTTTGTTCTATGCAAACAGGTACTAATAACGTAATGCGTTCAAGAACTCGGATTTAACTTGTGGAATTTGATTCTTTCTATAACTCTAGAGTCTTAATAGTATTAGTGATAATAGCACTGACATCCATTTTCAATCAATCTTTGAGCAAGGATCTGTTTCACTCAACATGAAGAAAATGCAGCATGGCAGTATAGAAATCGAATTGAATCTGAAACGAGGTTTCCTATTATAACTAGATAGGCTAGTGGGAAAATTCATTGCCCCAAGATAAAGAAAGTACTTATTGGAAAATCTTCATAGGGTGGGATGAAAGGGATGAAGTTGTCAATAGATGCATTTCCAATCAAATTGTCGTTCAGTATAAGAATGAATAAGAAGTCTCTAAATTCAATTATTAAACACGGTCACGTCTTCTTTTATTGAATTTTTTTTCTCCCAAAAGATTGGTTTCCCTTTTCCCTTTTCCTCAGGGCTTCCTCTTATTTTCTCATGCAGGTTTTAAGCTGTACACCACAATCGCTACAAACGTTTCCCATAAAGGATGGGGCTGGGCTGCCTTGGTTGGTTACCTTGTTTGGCTACCTTCGTGCCAACAATGATTTACGCGCTATACATGCGGGTATGCGTGGGTAGAATCGAGTGTAAATAACAGTAAAGAAATTGAAGATCTTCGAATCACATTGTCTTTGGACTACTTGAGTACTCGGGTTTATCCATATAAATATCTACACTAGGAAAGATGGAAATCTTCATAAAAATAACATCTTTGAAAATTACTGTAGAGCCGGAACGAGTAGCGACTCTGAATATATATTATTCTTCTACATTAGCTCACCTGTTTTCTCAGGATATTTCTCACTGTTCTTTTCATGTTTTGAAATTCAATTTTGGTTGAATCACGTTTTTGCTACGACTACTAAGGCAGGTTACTCATGGTCGACCTCAGTTGCACCCCCCTAACATCTTTCCTGTCAGCGTGATACCCACAAATATACCCTTCATTCCACATGTCTTATGAATTTTAGTTGCCTTGTTAGAAGTAATTTGCCTGATGTCCTCGCTCTTCGAGAAGACTTCTTTTTTGTCATTTGCTCTACACATGATATCCTCACCATTCTCCTGTAAAACGACGTTTCAAATGCTCTAATTTCTTCATAATTTGACTAGTAATGATATAAAAATCGGATGCTAAAAAGCAGAAAAGGGCACTGCTTTTTTTCTTGGATGGAAGAGTAGACCCAAATAACATTTCCAGAGTTCTCTAGCAGTGTGAAACTGCGAAAATTCTTAGTTCAGTACCATGATTTCAAGTTTCTTGTTCATGCATTTCCTTTTCAAATGCGAGTAAGTAAATGCTAGTAGTAAGCAAGTAACTTAAGAGACGCTGTACTCACAGATCTAACTAATGATCTGTTGTCTAGCGGCGGGGAATATATGGAGCTCTGTCAACTCATATCGACCAGCAGATCATTCTTGGCACAACTATCGCAAATCCCTCCCCTCCTACATATATCTTCGTGTTTCTTTCTATATCTTTTCTATATATGTCTATTTTAATCTTTATGGAAAGAGATTTATACCAGTAGGAATTACGACATAAATTTGGGGGTCCAGCCATCAGTGTGGTAGAATTTGGCCAAAACTCCTTGAAACAGACAAAAGCCATATGACGTTAAAATCTGGCTCACACGTCCCGTAAGGTATCTTTAGTGGCCAGAAAATGCCCCTCTCCTAGGACCTTGAGGAATGCCTTTTTCGTGCAAAATAATGAATGGCAGGCAGGTCGTATGACCCAAAACTACTCGAAACCTCTATTTGACCAAACCCTAATAAATGCATATTATCTGATATATGACCGCGCAGATCATCTTTTTCTACGCAAATGCGCTTCCTAAAATGAACCATCAAAGTATAAATGTTATAGCCTAAGAGGTAGTTACAGACAAATGGAGAGAATTTACAAAAAACCTGCTTTTTTCGGTTGTTGAAATTTGATATTTCAATAATTATGATGAATAAATACAGTAAAATCAAGATCCTTCACAATATTTTCCTGAATGTGTGAGTACTTGTGAGACTAGAGCAAGTCATCGAATATATCACAATACAAAGGGGAACCCATTGTCATGTCGTCGTCAAATCAGGTGTCCGATAATGCAGCAGCTCCATGTACTTTGGTATTTCAACACGAACAGTGTCAGCGCCCCAGTTAACTGCCTCACATACACTAATCAACTCTTCACAGTTTGCTTATTGGATATGATCTTATAAAAATCAAACGTGCGATCTCTCATTTTATCACTTTTCTATATGTGATGGATTCTCCCGTCGATACCGAGTCACTTGTACCCTTCACGTGTTCTTCAAGTATGTTCAGCGTGACACATACGTGACAAGGCTGGGCTATCCCCAATTTCCCTCACATGGACTGGGTGGGCCCCGTGACTATGGTAAAGAGAAGTTGTCAAAGTTTCCCAGCGCTGGAAATGAACCCGGGTAGGTGGCTTTCAAAGTAAGCTGTTAGACCACACGGCCACACGCTCCAGATTGTACCTGTGTTTGGACAGCCCAGCATTGTCACACATGTGTGTCACGCTGAACATGCTTGAAGAACACGTGAAGGGTACAAGTGACTGTCTACTCAGCCACTTTCACTCTAACTCACAAAGTAGGTTGCTCAGCTGATCGAACAGTTGAGATCTCATACGTCGTTTCGACGGGAGAATCCATAATCATTTCTATATGTATAATTTTAAAAATCGTCTTATGAATTTTCTCATTGAACTAAAGTTCATTGTAATATCCATTCTTCTTCCTTTTCTGATCCAAACTATGTCACCTCTATGCTAGCGTTGCTCTTTGTTCTTCATAATGGGAGATTGTCTTTTGTCTTTGCTCTCTGCCACGGAATCGCTGAAATCTAGAATCCAAATCGCAAAAAGTTGTATGATATAACAAAATTGTTCACTTACCAAGTCTGCTCGATGTAGTATATCCTTATGTCAAACAATAAAATACCTACCTGTGCTAAAATCAGAAAGCTACCTAAGTAATAAGGCCACAGATTCTTAAATGTTTGATACGGGTCTACTTCAAAATTAGGTATTAAATTTTCCAATGTTCACATAAACTTCCTATTTTTCCATCCTATACTCTTCGGCTATCAAAGAGAATAGATTAGTACGTGTAAAAACAATGGAGAACTTACCACGACCTCTCTCAATCTACTGGAGTAGACCTACGACAAGTACGTTTCCTTTGAACAAAAGAGTACCAACCTCAAATTCATTAATACTTTAGGAACGTGTAGAAACGCATTGAAAAGAGGAAAGGGAGACAAAAAGGAAAGGTAGAACAAAAACGGTAGTACGAACAAGATCATAATTGGTTAAGGCTGCTTTACACCTTCCCTTTTTGTTTTGTTCATCAATTCATTTTCCACTGGCTGCCATATTTACTAGTTATTTAAAGCAAATCTTCAAATTATTACTCACTTCCAAATTACTTCCAAATTACATAGTTTAAAGATATATTACACCATAAAATCTCTAAATAGTTAACATTTCCATACAGAATGGTATTGCACTCCTCATGTGTTGTCCTAAGACCCCGTTCATGTATTTGATACATATCAGTATTCGTTTTTCCGTCAACACAAATACAGACTTGAATGCAGTTACAAAATTGGGAAGAAATAGAAAAATACAAAGGTTGTTCTAATTTGTTTATTGTTCGTGCTACAGGGTTTGCTCAACTTCCTTATTTATACTAACAATAAGGTATAAAGATGTTCGATTCTTATCTATAATGAAACCATAATTCGCAATTCGGGCTTTCTTCTTTCTGGACTGTAGGAACTTGTCTCTACTGCCACAGAGTAACTTTTAGATCTGTTAAATTTTTACAATTTTTGGCACTTATGCTTTCATTCACGCAAATCCGAGATGCAATCTCATTTCGAAGCATTAAGTACCGGATCCTTCTATACCGCTCTTGATTACTGAATGCGACTATTTAACTCGGCCATTTCCTTGAGTAACGAAATCCTGCACTTTCTTTAATTACTTGATCATAAATAGATTATTAGTGGTACAAAATCCCAGAATTGCTTTAAATAATGAAGACATCTTGCTAGGTTGAAAGCTTTTTTCGTATGATGCTCATAAGAACCTTATATCATAAATAATATAGTTACAAGATCGAAGTGATGGCGCGAAATCTTATGATTGGAAGAAACATTCGAACGTACTCATGCGGACGTAATAGGAAACTAAAACAAACTGACATCTAAAACAAAATCTTTTTGGCGGCAAAGTTCTGGATCAAGTCTCTTAATATAAATGGCCTCAAGAATACGTAAATGAAATTCTGATCGAGCTTGATGCAAGATAGAAAACATGGAGACAGAAAAGTCTCTTGCACATTCGCGACTGCACAATAGATGTTGCCCAATAGCAGAATCGCACTCAATTGTCCTCCTTAACCCTTTACATTGTCTCGGTGGCTGATCACGAGTCGCCGGATCCCTCTTGAGCAGTATTCCCGGTACGTGCTGCTGGACCCTTCTCCCTAAAATTTGAGACATGCGGCCAATGTACCGCACAGCGGCATCTAAAATCAGAATTTCATTTACGTATTCTTGAGGCCATTTATATTAAGAGACTTGATCCAGAACTTTGCAACGCAGGATACTGAGGATTCCATAGGTAACAATGACGTCCTACATGGAGGTTGTAAGCCCTGCTGGAAAGTATCTGGGACTGATTAAGACAGTCATCACCTTTCGCGGACCTTGCATTTAAAAGTGTTAATAGAAAGTATCTTTAAATGACAGTTTGCACTGAGAGAATGTGTGCGGTGATATGACACGAACCATTAATTTTAGGTAGCCATAAATGGCTAGTTTAACACTTACAAAAACCCTTTAGATATTTAAAGAGCGGAAGCAGACAAATATCGTGACTGTCGCCTACGCTACAATTCTGATAGGTCATTCCACTAGATTAATTGCTTAGTGACTTGCGTTTTAAATTTTATGTCAATTTTACTTTAAGATTTAAAAGGGGTAAGGTTAGTCTGGTAGACATTGCGCACAAAGCAAAAGAAGTCTCAAAAAAGATTTTAACAGCAGTTTCTTTTATAAATATTGCAAAAAACAAGTGTGTAATGGTCAATTACCAGTGGCGGATTTATGGGGAGGCACCTGTATGTGGGGCCCCGCGCCTCAATTCTAAGAAAAAAAGGATGTGTCTGACTGCCCATATTACGTTGATGGAAGTAAGTGAAAACTCGAAACTGTATCCACTGGAAGGAATAAATTGTCTCAGGAACTTCTGAGACAATGTACGATCATGTCTGAGCTTCCTTGCAATGCATGACGTCATAGGGCCCCACACCCTTTAACACCGCCACTGTCAATTACACAGCTGAAAATAAATAAATCAAATTCATAACAGATAGTATTACAATTTTCTTATTATTATTTCCTGAAGAGAGGTTATCAATTAATTGTG
>JAAAKL020001066.1:0-33518 GCA_010016065.2 Carybdea cf. marsupialis auct. non (Linnaeus, 1758) | reverse complement strand
GTAAGGTAGGTTAGAACTTAAGGTTCACGTGCTTAAAAACGCCCCTAACTAAATCTAAGTAATGAGAGCAACTTTTTGTTATTCGACCGTCCATGATACATAAATAAACTAATCAGTCATTTGTGACTCGGTCACACTAAGACTATCCAGCAAGGTCTCTCGTTGATGCCTTTTAGCCTGTCTTCCTTTTATTTTACCCTCTAACACCACCACATGATAATGGCTCGCATGCCCAATAACTTTCAGCTGCCTCGTTTTGATGATCAATACTATTTATTTTATTTATTCATGAGCACTAGCACTCACCCATTGCTTGCTTTCTTCACCTAAGGGATCTTGAGCATTCTTCAGTAAAACTACATTTCCATAGCCTTGTTTAATCGTCAGATGAGGTGGTCTAGCTTTGCAAGCTGTAGATAAGAGTAGACCAAATATAGCATTTCAGAAACATTTTTATCATTTGAAGTGACAATTGCTTGTTTGTTGGAATTATCCTACTTTGTTCAAAAGCTTTATCATGAGGATTACCTTATTTGGAAATTTGTTGTGAAATAACCTTGTGATTGTTAACTGGGCTGCTGTTGAAGGCACTGTCAAAGAGCCTTGGAGATGATGGCTGCAGGAACTTCGTTTTTACCTTACAGCATGCAAAAATGAAGACTAGCCAGTGAAGGTACAAGCATCTTTTGTCATGATATGTAAGGGTTTAAATTCTCAAAGAAAGAAGGCAAATTTGAATTGAATGCACTTTTTGTGAAATTCAAGAAATAAAGCTGTCTGAGAGAAAAATGACTTGGCTTCACTACAGATTCTTCACATACAGGCAAAGGAAGGGACAAAGTTTAAGACAAGAAGTAATGATTGCGAATTCGTTGACCTCCGGGAACCATGGTCGAAGATATCATTATTTGCAATATACAAGATACGAAGCTGTGGCAACGTCTGCTTTGACCAGCGGAAAGATTGAACATTAGACAAAGTTGAATAAATTTGTTAAGCCACTGAAGATGCAGAAAGCTATTCAGACAAAACATCGAATACACTTTCAACCTTGAGTGTGGGAAACTGGACACAATGGCCTAAACTAGCAGAGCACTAAATAAAGCACTACAATTATTGCACTGGTAGACACTTAAACAGGAAACTGCCCTGATTATGGCAACACATGCTAATCGCGCAGAAACATTTCTTTGAGAAAATGCTACAGACAATGCAGAGGACCGTGCTTGTAAGTGAACAAGTAGCTAACGAATCTGACTCTGACAGTTCTGGGGTGTTATTGGAACTGTGGAATCAGTCAGTTCATAAGATGCCATAGGAGTGTTGTTGTAATTAGTCATATGTATTCTTTAACGCTGTAATTTGAAGTAATCTTCCTATTGACGGCATGATGGCAAAGATGTTTACGCTGTGACGGTTTAAAAACCATGACACTGCACTTCTGCGGGGCTGTTTGTCGGAAAGTTTGAGCATGGGCCTTGTACTCGTCATTCTTTGGACATCCGGAGTCGACTCATTCATTCAGCTTTTCGTCCGTATGGCTGTAAAAGTCCAAAAATAAAAAGCTTCACTGAAGAACAAGACTTGCTGGAGTTACCAAGTGGCCGATTGCGCCTTGGCTTCAGTCAGATCTTCCTGGCCGTATTACGGAGTTATCTTTCTCTAGATGCTACGCTTGGAGCAATCTAGCGGAATAGCCGAAGATCTATCACAAGTCTCGAATATTGAACTCTATCAAGAGCGTCAAAGCCGTAAAAACTGATGAATGATTAAGTATCGTTATCTAAAGTTATCTATTATATGTAACATATGTATTTTTGAGGTCTGATTACTGTTTTGTCCATAGCAGGCTATATTATGCGTTCGGCTACTCCATAACGAAGACCTACTTTGATATGGTATGAACTACATTAATTGGACTGAAGACATACGTGTTTATTCTACGTCGATCCTGTTTAACTGTCAAAATCTAAGTTGCAGCCTTGCCAAAGCAACTTACATGCATGCAATGTCAGTGAAATAGTTGCCCTCTGTCAATTTTCGTGCCAAGTGGAATACAACATAGTCTCCAGTTATGCTATATTCATTGATGGCAATACTAATGCCTCGCCCATTTAAGTTTACTGACATGTATGGAACTACACCTTAGAACTATCTATGGAATTATAATACATTGGAAGATTGTTGCATAATATGAAGGTTGTTTTGGTGACATCAGTTGTCTTGCCAAGATATATCACATAGAGATCGATAAGTCAATACAGTCAGTCATACAACTGCTCACGTAAGTTCCCATAGCGAAAAGGGACAATCAACACGAGGAGGCATTACATTGTTAAGAGTCCTTATGTATTATCAGCAAGATAGACGAACCTACAGATCGGGTATCGAATTTATTGTTTG
Organism: Carybdea cf. marsupialis auct. non (Linnaeus, 1758); assembly: GCA_010016065.2. Classification (NCBI taxonomy): domain Eukaryota; kingdom Metazoa; phylum Cnidaria; class Cubozoa; order Carybdeida; family Carybdeidae; genus Carybdea; species Carybdea cf. marsupialis auct. non (Linnaeus, 1758). The sequence goes on along the minus strand of JAAAKL020001066.1, from coordinate 31,115 downwards.
TTAAGAAACCTAGTGGCAAATTTCGAGTATGTTTAGACCGTGGACACCTGAATTAGACAGTAAAGTTTACCCACCACCCAATGCAATCTGCTGACAACAAAGCTGGATGTTTTATCTAGGTGCTGTAAATTGAGCCTGAATAAAGAAAGCTTACAATTTTTGCCACTTTGTTTAGTTGATACATTTTTAAATGCTGTGAAATGTGCATCAGAATTATTTCACAGAGAGAGATGTCACGTAGCCTCGAAGATCTAGAAGGTGGTGGCACGCACCCAAGATGACATTGTCACGTAGCCTCGAAGATCTAGAAGGTGTGGCACTCACCCAAGATGACACTGTCACATGGGGCAATGCATGAGAGGTACATAATCTAAACCCACCCAAATTATGAATAGATTGTAAAACAGTGGTTCAAAGTTCAGAGCAGTGGTTCAAAGTTAAATCAGGCAAGGTGCACATTTAGATTACGAGAGGTAAAGTTCCTGAATTATGTCAAATCACGTGAATTGTGAATCCAGATGCAGTAAAAGTTGTGGCTATTTTAGATATGTCTCCTCCAGATAAACAAAGCTGCCCTTCAGCAATTTCGTGGGATAGCAAACTATTTGGGAAAATTTCTTCCATGCCTCTCGAAGAAATAATGCCCTGAGGCAACTGTTGGAAAAGGATAATGAGTGGTCATTTGACCAAGACCAAAGTTTTGCATGTGAAGGCCTCAAGATTCTCTTGACCAAATCTCCAATTATTTAGGTTCACAATCCAAATCTGCCAATCAAAATTTGTTTAAACAACTCAAAAAGTGGACTAGAAACATCTTTACAACAACTGCGTGGCAGCAACTGATATTCAGTAGCATTTGCTAGTTGTTCATACAACATAATGGCCGGATATAAAAAGAAACGTGAGTATCATCTCTGTATGTGAAAGATATTTAGAGATGTATACTATCAACATCTTGTTGTTGCAAATCATTACCCTTCTCTACAACCAATTTAGGCAAGCCTCTCTTCAAAACGCCGTTCAGAATTCAATGCTTTTTATTTTGGCTCCAAAAGTTTAACTTGACGATGAAATATGTGCCAGGCGAAGAAGGTGGTGCTGCTGATATATGAAATTGAGCAGAAATTTGTGAATCTGAAATGCAACTATGTGTTTTTGTTATTCAATCTTACTTGTCTATTAATTGATCAAAACTTGTTGAATTCCAAAAGGTAACCTCCGAGGACAAAAATTTGCTAGTGTTGGCAGACTACATAAACCATACAAACATTTCTAAGATGACTTATCTATCTTAGAAGGTTGGCAACTAAAGGCACAAGGATTATAGTGCCAACATCAAAACACAAGGACATGCTGTCAATAGTTTACACTGGTCACCTTGAATTGATCCATCTAAAATAATCCTTAGGAGCGCTGTATTGGCCAGAAATGTCAAGCCACACTGAAGGTCTAATCTGTAATTGTCAAACATGCGTAGAACATTGTAATTTCCAGTGCACTGTACACCTATACCTCATGAAATTCCACCTAAGGCATGGATCAAACTTGTTTCTGATGTTTTTCAATACCTGAATCGAGATTATCTTTTACTGGTTGATTACTTCTCAAAGTATGTCGTTATCATTCTACTACGAGACATGAGCAATGACATATCATAACTAGCCAGCATTCAACAGTTGCGGCTGATAGCGTTCCATGATAGTTCATAACGGATAGAGCATTTTACTATACATCAAATTTATTCAAAGAATTTTGTAAAACATAAGATTTGGAACACAAAACATCCAGCCCTTATATGCCATAAATTCAAATGGCCTGGCAGAAAGCATTGTGCAAACTGTCAAAAATATCTTACTGAAGGCGTTAACCTCAAATTCTTACCCGTATCTGGCATTGCTCCAGTTTCGCAAGATTCCATCTCCTGGTGGATCCATGTTTTCTGCCCATTAACCTTTCCATAGAAATCCTCACATCATTATTACATCCATCCGTGAATCATCAAGCAAACACAAAGTGTCAGAGAAATGTCACTTCTCATTCAAACATGACCATATGTTTGACTATGACTATGAACAATGACTATGTTGTTGGTATATGCGCGGGTAACTCTTGGCCACGTACAGGCTGTATCTCCAAGAATCATAGTACACCTAGATCTTATAACTTCAAAGCAACCGAAGGGTATGTTTTGTGTAGAAACCCTCAACATCTCTTCAGAACAAGAAAATCCTTCAGTAGAAACATGGAAGTTGACGACTTCCCACCTGAAGGTGATGGAAGGTGATGGAAGTTATGAGTCACACACACAACAAACCAGGTCAGGAAGGATCTCACGAGAGCCAACTTTGCTAGAACCCTATGTTTGCTATTGCTGTCGAGGAAGAGGGGCTGGCTGATGATGGTATGTCGCCGAATTCGGTTGCGGTGCTGTCAGCTGTAAAGCACCATAGCGGGTTTATGTAATTTCCATTGCTATCAAATGTCCGTGAAATTACTAATCAATTAAATTTAATAGGCACTTAAACTAAACATTTGTTAGTAATGGCAATAGAATAGCAATATTTGTATATGTACAAATGCATATTTATTACAACTCTTGTCACAATTCCATTTTTTCTCTTTATTACCCTTTTGCATTTTGTGTCTGATGACGTGAGGCCTCTACGTTCTCAAACCAGTACACTTTTTGTACATTATTTAGCAGGATGGTGAATTGTGAGGTGGCCGTTTCGTTGATGACGACCTGAACGTTTTTTAAGTCGGGAGTTATGAGTAGTCATTCCATTGGGTTCACTTTCAAGCTGTAGCGATTCTATTAGCTATTACAGAGTTGCTTTGTCTTCTGCAATTAGTACAATTAAGTTTATAGACATGGATTAAAAATAATGCTCGAGTTGCAACATGGAACGTTCAAACTCTTCTGCGGACGGACTACTCTGTTCTTTTATTACACGAATTAAGCGTTTGAACGGCTTCGATAGTAGAGCACTTAGAAGAATTGAAAGAATTCAATGGTGGCAGCACATCACGAATAGCGAGCTACGTGAGAGGATGCAACAACCTCCAGTCTCAGTTTTAACCGCTCAAAGAAGGGTGCGATGGTATAAACATATCCTGCGTCTGCCTCCGAGTCATCCAACCCGCGCGGTCCTGGATTTTAGTCCGTCTGCAGCAGGATGGAGACGCCCAGGAGGCGCACGTCGCCAAAGATCTGCTATCCTGTGGAGTGCCTCTACCTCAAGCGGAGCAGCTCGCTGCCGATCGTCAGCACTGGCGAGCACTTGTGTTTCAAGTTGGCTCCACGCACCGCACGGTGCTCGAGGATTAGTGAGTGAGTGAGTGAGTGAGTGACATGGATTAAAAAGATATGTATTGGGCTTCCGTTCAGCCTTAAAACATTTATCCTCCCAGACACTGCCCAACATTTAATAACTGGCGTTGCAACTGATGCTGTCGTCATGAGCTCCACTCCTGCCTGACTATAGCATGTGTACTACACCTGCGGTGAAGTTACTATCACTTGTCTAGGTGGTCTCACACACACACACCTAGAATGTCCAGATTTAAATTCCAAGTCATGGTTGTGCAAGATAAAGAGTTACTAGGCTCATTAAAATAAGATTTGGTGCTGCTAGCTTCAACTCTGTCAAACGTGTTCTACAATGTTGCATAGCGCAAAGGTCTGGTCGATACAGCCTCTCTATCCTGTAACCTGCTTGCTCCTCACTTAGTACAAGGTCAATAGTGTCGACAATTCGCATCAGCAGAATTCGACAAAACTACTTGTGATTGATAGCAGGGTAAGATCTCGCCAGTTGTCGCAGCGTCAGAGGTCACCTTTCTTGAAAAGCTTTACCATGGAGTTATGTCCAGTCAGATCGGATAGTATCTTTCTTGCGGATGGTTTTGAAGAGATCAAGTAGAACCTTTACATCATCTTTTAAAAGTTCTGAATGTACAGATTCGATAACCGGTCCCTTGCCCATTTTTATCGCTGTCATTGATGTCCTAACTTTATTTTCTCCTGTTATACTATTGTCTCCATCAAAATCTTCATTGGCTGGTGGAGTGTTTGCCGGATCATCAGATGGTGGTCCGATAAGGATTTCCTTTACACATCTCTTTACCTGAGCTTCTTCAGTTAGGATTATGTTGCCATCTTTGGGCCACACAACAGTTTGGTGATTCTGTATACAATTCTTGACTCACCCTACTATACTTTGACCTTCGATACTGAGCGATGTAGCTGCTCATACCAGTCATCTTTGAGATCATCATCAGCATCGTTGGTTGGGCCATAGCATACTGTATCACGGTTAGATTGCAGTACTTCGAATGAAAAGGTGCTTTTAGTATTCTTTCACACATGGATTCCCATTCCATCAAGGTCTTACCTTTCTCCTTGGAAATTGTACGTGCAATGCTGTGGACATGATGTTCTTTATTACGTGAGTACCGGATTGCGGTTCCATTACTGATGACCTGTTTCTTTGAGCCTGATCATCTGTATTCACTGATATGTAGGATGTCCAGGTGATAATCGTGCATCTCTTTCAGCACTTGATGTTTCGTGCATTGTTTCGAAATTCCATATTTCGATGCTGATAGTATTGGGGGGTCCCAAGAAGACTCACCTTCGCACACTTCACTTCCTTAGGAGGACTTTCATCAGAGGTGGTCATAAGTGGGCTGGCCCGACATGAGTTTTCCATCAAGACTTAGTGTAGTTGTTTCTGTTGCAATTTCCGTAATGTAGTGAGTTTTTCTAAGGTCTTTTCTGTGACCCCACGCCCAACTCCTTTCAGATCATGAAGACAGATTATTTGAAACAATTCTCCTGTTTTCTTTCAATTTGAGTATTTCTTTTTGTAGATAAGACTGTAGGGTAAACTAGGCGTGAAGTCAGAATTGTAGTATTGGAGGGACAAATTAAGACGGTTTTTGGAGCAAAATTTTATCAATCATAGTAGTGGAACAGCAACAATTCTTTTTGACTTTTGATATTGTGATATCAGAGAAAAGCACTGGGCGATCATCTCCGATGCAGCCCGTCATAGATGGCGGATTCAGAACGTCCATTAGATATAATGGATAGGTGTGGATAAGGGGTTGCTCAAAGAAGAACCTGAGGACCAACTAGCGGTAGTCAGTGACAACGAGGTGGGTCATCAGGTGCCACTGCTGATATTATAAAGTGCTACAGATGCTCGTTGATCAGATTCTCTGGCGAAGAAAGGGCGCCGTAAAATCTTCTAGCCCTCACTGCCTTGTGGGTCATCGTGGAAGATGGAAGGCTACGGAGTGCACTGGAAGAAACCTGCAGAAGGCAAGGGGAAACCACGATTGTATTTCTTCAATGTGAAATAATTGAAAGCAACAACACAATTCCAGGACGCAGAGAAACACTCTGATAGAGTAGCTGGTTTGTTCCGGTAGGGATTGCCGTGTGCACCAGGTGGTACTCGACCGTCATCAAACGACTGCGACAAAAATAAAAAAGGTTAGAATTGCAACATGAAATGGTCAAAAAACCCCTACATGATGATAACAAATACTTGGTTTAAGGAGAATAAAAGAAAAAACACCCGTGGATAATTGATTGCATTCTGATAAGTAAACGTTTTTGGAATGCTGTGAAGACTCGAGTTCTTAGAGATCCTGCGAGATATTGATGAAAAATGGGAACTCTTCAAGGTTTTGATCACAGAGTCTGTCAAAGAGTATGTACCAATAAAGAAACAAACAGCAAGACAAAAATGGATGACCGACGATATCTTGGATATGGTGGATGAGAGAAGAAGGAGAAAGAAAAATAGAGAGAACTACAAAGGACTGAATAAGGGTATCAAAAAAAATGCAGCGAAGTCAAGACTGGATGTTTGGATGTCTGGAGAAAAAATATGGAGATATCGTGAATCCAACAGACATGCACAAAGGGGTAAAAGAAGCAAGAAACAGCAAGAAAAGTTCGGCAAGCGTATGCATAAAATCAAAAGAGGGACAAATTATTATGGAAAAAGATCAAATTCTTAAACGATGGTCAGAATACGTAAAAGGGGTGTATGATGATGAAAGACTTGTAGGTTAAAACAATAAAATCAAAGTTTGAAGGATCATCAATCATGAGAGAAGAAATAAAACTTACGGGAAAACCTCCCAGGCCTGACGACATCACAATAGAAATGCTTGAATCACTCTGATACCATAGAGTGTCTGAGTCACAAAACTTTTAAATGCAATCTGTGCTAGGTCAAATCCCAAGAAAACTCACAAACTCTATTTTCATCACCCTGCCAAGGAAGCCTGGAGCACGAAACTGTGAGCTTCACTGCACCATCAGCCGGATGAGCCACGTAACAAGAATTATTGTACGCATTTCAAGGAATAGAGCAAGGAAAAGGATAAAAGCAGAGACAGGAGAGAAACAATGGGGTTTTGTGCAGGGTAAAGACACAGTGAATGCAATTTGCACACAAAGAAACATAAAAGAAGGAAGTTTAGAGGTCACGAAGTCCCGCAATAACAATCGAAAGTAAGTAAGTATACAGTTCGGTGTTTGTCACTGCGCGTTTTTATCGTGTGGCTAGTAAGGGTGAACCCTTGCTGTGGTCATTCACGCCTCAGCTTTGAAGCGAGGCAGTGAAGGGTGGCTTTACCTGACCTTGCCTATATAATTACACATGAAGTTATTCGTAGTAGGGCATTTTAAATTATTTATTGTGTATTGTAATTTTAACACATTCCGTTTTTAGTATTAGTATTCTTTTGTAGATGAATATATTTTTAAGCACGCGCACATTCTTTTTAGACATTTTACTGCTTTTAATTTTGTTTATAAGAGCTTGTGCCTTTTCAACTGTAGATTGACCTGAAGAAGAAACGACAAGTTTCGAAAGCTTGCCAGCAAAACTACTTGTTGTTTTTTAAGTGTTTTAGATAGATAGATAGATATATATATATAACTCAATAAACATGAAGTGCTTTTTGAGGCGCTGGCCCGGATCGAACCCAGGATCTCCCATACCCAAAACGATGACTAAATAGTGCAATAGTAAAGTCGACAATCCAGGTAGTCGATCCCAAACTCTCTCCACCACCAGCAACCTTATCTTTGTTTCGCTGTTAGCTTCATCAGTTCTGTATAGATATATATAAATGTTGTTTTTATGTGGTGTACTCGATTTCGAGCCTAGCCTATTGTTCAGCCAGAGTGAGCAATGTCCTTGGGAGAGAGCACATTTACAGGGATGGCCTCTCGTTACCTTCCCCAACCGATAATCTGTATATCGGGCTAGGCAAGATTCGAACCCACAACCTCTGGCACATTCCTTCACCAGTAAGCCACGGCGACTCTTGGGAGGAGAGATATCGATATCGAAATCAAAAGTCGAATCGGTCAGGGAAAAACAGCCTATAAAAAGATAATCAACATCTTCCGCAGGAGAAAAATATCTCAAACTTGAATAACGAAGCTACAGCAATGCTACATTGAACCCATATTGAAATACTCATCTGAAACATGGACACTGGGCAAACAGAGGGTAAAAAGAATGGAGGCTTTGTAGATGTAGTTCATGCGAAGATTGCTGAGGACTCCATGGACAGACAAAAAGGAGAATACGGAAGTGATGGCGTTAGCCGAGTGCTCACACACACCGATGAACAAAATAGGGAAAAGGCAGGCAAACTTTATTAGGCATATCATGAGAAGGAATGGGTTGGAAAATGTGTTGACAATGGGAAATTGTGGAAGAAAACAGAGCACCTGGTCGGCAAGGACAAAAGATCATGGGCAGTCTGACAGAGTCCCTGGGCACGGAAATGAAAAGCAACACCATACAGAAGATGCAGGAAAGAGTGGAGTGGAGAGCCTCGATCGCCAACGCAGTGAAGCACGGCACATGATCATGATGATGTTGATATTGGGGAGCACCAGTCTTGGAAGGGTACTTGGTGCCTGTGCTCCCCTACATTCCAGGGCTACATACATAGGCTGAACCTTTGATCGGTTTTGTGATGACAACTGGAGAATTTATTTAAAATTAAGGTACAACATACAAAAATAATTATATGGTTTGAAGGAACATGAAACGGAGTCAAAATGATTCCTACTGATTGTTATTCATGTTAATGCGACTGTTTATGTAAAATCTTACACATAAGGAATTTTTACCTACAGGTCACATCATAGAACAAAATAGTTTCCTATTCTAGACTGATCTTATGATTTACCACCTTTTTACAAGTGTGTGTTGGTGACTTCTTCGTCACAATTCTCCTTACAGTTAGATGACCCTCAAGTGTCTTTCTTAATGTCCTGTTGAATCGATGCTATCCACATGTTTTAATGCCACGCAATTTAGGATTTTTCTCATTAGCCCTTTTGCCGGTCAGCAGTAAACATAGCTAACCTAGTGTACCCATCACTTTGATTGTCTTGGTATTCCTTATTTCTGTCACGGCTTCTTTCAAATCGCACATCACGGATGTTGTTTTTAGCTTGATGGACATCTCTCATGCCTTTCCTCCTATTCTTTGTAAAATGTGAAAAAAGTAATAAACACATTCATCAATACATGATGAAACAATCAACTACCTAACCGTTTAACATGCCGATCGACTGATTTGTTGGTTGGTTCCTTGTCTGACGAAGTCACCATGTTCCTATAGACATGCCGATTCTACAAGTCTTATATACAAGTCCTCTTCGTTAGAGTAAATCAGGAGTCAAAGAATCTGGCGCATTTCAGGATTACTTACTTGCCTTGGATTTTGTTATTCCAAAAATTTTGTTTTTGATTTTCGCAAGGAAGTTCGAGAATTTTAACACTAAAATTCTGTCGAGTGGATTATGTAATGCGGTGGTCATATAGAGCAGTGATCGGCATTTGGATTTACAGATCCCTTGGGTGTCCATGAATAATGTTAAGGAATCCGTAACCTGTTAGAAATTGGATCAAGGAAATTATGATTTCTGCTGTTTTTTATTTCTGATTTCTGGAAACAGCATTGAAAGTGCTGTTGTTATTAATGAGAGCAGTAATTAAATACTTATTCTTGCATAGAAGTTATACTTTGCAGATTTTGAACGATGCTCAAATTTGGTATGGGGTACACAAGTGACATTTTTGCATACGAGGGGCTTTCCAGGATGAAAAATGTTTGTAGAGGAAGCGTATCAACAAGTTGAACTATCATCACTTGCAACAAAAATATGTGAGGGTGTGGAAGAGGCGGCCGACATTGTTACGCAAGGCTTTTGCTAGGCATTGGAAACTTTGCCACACATCTTTGGCATCTCTAACCTTTCCATGTGTTTATCATATTTGTAGAAATATGAAAGTCATACTGCCGATCTACAACGGCAGTGGCATGTTGCTGAGAAAAAGAGATCGAGAGAAGCCTTTGAAAAATTTCAGGAGGAAAAACATGCTGCTGTTCAGGAGGCCATAGAGAACGAACGTGTAAAGAACGAAAAAGTCCGTCAAGATGCTCTTGAAAGCTTAGCTATAAAACTTCGCCAGGAGGCCAAAGAACAAACAAGAGAAAGTGTCAAGGAAGCTTTAAAACTTTCCCAGGTAGTTAGAGTTAAGTGTTTGATATTTTCATGTCGTGCCCAATACGTAACGAGACATCAAAGTTGTGAGGACAGATTTAATATATACTTATATAATTTTTTTTTTTTTTTTTTGATGTATCCTGAGATCTAATTCCAGAATATGCATATTAAAAGATTAGTTTGTTTTGTAATTGTTTATTTACGTTTGTGTGGAGGTTAGGGCTTTTTTAATTTAGGGCATTGGATAAGGTGTTAGGCCGCTCGTGAGTTTAAGACATGCAATCACTATAGTGTCGAAGTGAACTATGGAATAGTATAGTAAGCAATTGCCCGCGGTAATGAAGGAAGGAACTAGACAATTATTGACTAAAACTGAAATGTAACTTTACTTCGTATTTTGGAATCTTCACTTTTATTTATATAGGTACGTAGCCAAATTATCACATAGATGAGGCATGATTACTGTCAACACAACAATCGCAAGTCTTGTGTATTAGGAATCTCATCACTAAATTGACTATTGAAAGCCATTGTACAAGCCACCAACAGAACGAGGCTTATTTCATCTTAATAGATACTAGAGAAATGGAAATATGTCACCACCGGGATTCGAACCCGTCACTCACGCATTCGCGTCGTCGTATCTATAAACTGAACTAAGTGACCTACGATCATTAGCTTCTAGTTCACATTAGCTTCTAGTTCACCTTCAGTGGACATTGACCGCTGATCTCTAAAAAAGACTGGATCCAGCTTTCCATCGTTTCCGACAGCGAAAAAGTGTTGTCACGAGTACAAGTCCCCACTAGTTAAAGTAGAGTGGGAAAGTCCGCCATGTTACGCAACATTGTTTATAAGGTTTGTTTGATGGGGACTGAAATGACGTCCAACGACTTACCTCACTTTGAGACAGAAGATACTCGATCCAATGTTTTTAGAGATCATTGACGTTGACATCCAGCTCTACGCAATCTTTAGAACAGACTCTCTGCGCCATGTGACTTGACTGTGGAAAGACTTTCATCCACACCGTCAATCTGTCCAAAGCCTAGTTATAAAGCAATTCGATGATACTTGCTTTTGTATAGTGACTCTGTGCACTGTACCACGTCTCCGCAATCCATAACACCGCCTATCCTGAATCCTCATCCATATCATTGCCATAAAATGAAGTAATCGCCAGTATATGTAATGGAAGTAGTTGCTAAGCCTCAGACAGGTAATATTCATCATTACATCAATCATCCAATCAAGCATCTCATGAATGGCACGGTGATGTCATGGCCTCCTAGTTCAGACGGCAGTTTTGAAAGTTTTTGGTTTCTGCGTTTTCCAATATTCTTGCATCGAATATATAAGGACAGGTGTTGATGTAGTAGTACCGTACGCCCAAATTGTGGAAAGTGGACCACTGCAAGATGTGCGTCCTTCTCTTGACGTGTTGAGAGTAACTGGCTAATTTCTGACAATTATCACATCCTTTTCTCTATTTGGGTACAAGGTAAGTATCATGCCGCCTCGAAACGCCACTGTACTGTAGCATTGAATGCTCTTCTAAACTATTCGTGGAACAAAGTAATATTTCCATTAGCGATAGTCTTATTCTTAAGCTAATCGAAAGACTTCTTATTGTACATGACAAGACCAGATGTAATGAAGGCGCAAAATCTACATTTTTAATCGTACTTAAATGACCGCTGATATTTGTGAAGTTTATTTCACTGGAAACCTTTCGACCAAACTAATTATTTAGTCGCAAGTCAGAATGGCATCACACGTTCATCCATTCTCGTGCTTACTACAAACTGCACAATAATGTCCCACTCTCGCGTTGTAAGTATGCTATGCTAACTATGCGTGGGTAAGGTTTTGCAGTGAATGTTTCACTGAGAGATTCCAGGCCATCAAACATTTAAAATTTAGTGCTTAAATTTTTTACGGCCACCCAATACCCTTTGCACCAATTAACACCTGCTTTGTTGAAGGAGCATTATCCGTTTCCCAAGTAAGGAGAGGGTGGGGGGAGGTACTTTTTCCCTGTGGATGTCTTCTTTGATATTCCACTAATCTAAGATTCTTCAATGCTGAGATTTACAGTTCCTTCCTAATATGTATTTGTAATCATTTTGGCATTAAAATCCTTTTTGGCTACCACACTTATGTTAAGTTATAAAGTCATTTTCATATGTTTTCTCTATTGTGAGTGACTATCAAAACCAAAGAGTAACAACAGGAACTAAATGCTTGTAAAACTAACAACAACTGAATTTTTGTAGGGAGAAGGGGGTCATTTAATGTTATGCTGACGTCATGATTTTGGGCTGATTACATTAGCGCAGTGCGATCACGTGGCTAAGTAAAACAGAGAGCTAAGATTCAAGTTTTAAAATAACTTACAAGTTAATTGGGTTTATTAGAATTTCCGTGTGGTGTCTTGCCAGATTTAAAGTATAAACTGAAAAGCAACTTTTCGGAATGGAAAGCATTTGTTTGCTCCCATTGTCTCAAAGGCATAATACCATGTTTATAATGTACTTGTATCATCCAAGAACGTACATTTCCCAAGGGTTAGATGCACATCGTGATAACTGTTCTACTTTGTAATGCTTGTGAGGGTATGCTTGCAATGAAATGCTTGTAAGGGTAACTTAAATGGTATCTGTGAATACAGTATCTTCACGGAAACTCGAGAAGAGCATCGTCTGGATTGTACCTGTGTTTGGATGGCCTTGTTACATTTGTTACGCACTAAAAGTACTTGATTGATACGTGAAATGTAACTCGAATTCCCTGAGAGGATCGATTATTTGATCGAACAGTTGAGCACTCATACTTCAATATTAACAGGAGAGTCCTATTACAATTTTCATCGTCATCGTCATCGTCGTCTCCATTAATATCATCATCTTTACAAAATCAACAGGGTTATTTACCTTACTGATCACACAATGTGGTGCTACTCATATTATTTATTATTATATCAGTCAATAATTACCGGTTAATACCCGTAAAGAAGTTAATGGGCCATCATAAACAAGATCTGGCTTTCTTTTAAACTTTGTAGGAAAACAGGATCTTCTTATTGTGCAATTTTTGCATCATTGGCACTCCTGATCATTTCTCAAGGTGTCTCTGTACTTTCGGAAAGCATTTATTGAACAAGCCGAATCTATCAGCGTACTGTGGCTTTAGTCACACCAGTGTTATTGCCTGTCAGGGGTTCATAAAGATCTGAATGCAGGGAAGGAGAGCACATAGTACTTTAGCAACTCTTGAACTTATAACCCTCAATCAACTGTTCTTATCACCATTAGCTTACTATCAAAGTGTTGCCATATGTAGTAAGCTATCAGTCATATTGAACTTAGTATGGACAACTGAATAAAGTGCAACCCTAGCTGCCATGTCTGTTTGATTAGACTACACGAGGAATGCAAAATTTTCTGTCAAGCGTTTGCCAATGATCGTGTATAACGTTTTAATATTATGAAGTCCTGATCAGAAGCGGATTCTTCTTTCTTGTTGAGTGCTTTCTACAAAGAGTATTACGAATATGTTTTGGCCTTGAATAGCGGTATATTCATCACAAAGTCTAGAAATTAAAATCATGGAGTGTGGGGCAAGGACATGTTTAACCTATTATGTAGTTAAACATGCTTTCATTGTATTACTTTACTTTTCAAAAAGGATAGAGCCGCTAAGAACTTACAAAAAGCGTTGGACGAGACGAAAGAACAATGTCAGAGAGAGTATACCGCCTTATTGGAGGAACTGAGAAAAGAGCACCACCAAAAAGTGACCGACTTGACAGAGAGGTACATTTATCATTATCAATTCTCTTTTTCGTAATACAGAATACGAATCAGTAATGTTGTGTCTACAGATTTCTTGCCACGAGTTGTTTTCAAATATATTCATCGACATCTTAAAGCTGACAGTATTTCTCATTTACAGGTGGGCCCTAACTGTTAAGCGATAATTCATACATCTTAAATTCCCAGTTAACACAATAAGGAAAATAATTAAATCTCCACTCGTCTTCGTTAACATTCAAATTGTTTCTATCGTTATCATTATCATCAGCAGCATCATTATCATCAGCAGTATCATCCCATCATTATTGTCATGATCACGAGCGTCATAATCATCTAATTAACCTTCTCATGATTTTCCTCGTTATTTTGATCATTAGTTTACATCCAATCATTACATTGCTGTCTCTATCATCATCGTTGCCATCGTCATAACCGCCATCTTGTTATCGTCATCATTGTCGATGTTCATCGTTGCCATCATCTTTGTAGTAAGAATCATCGTCTTTGGCGTTTTGTTCATCAGTTGAGTGTACTCAAGTAGCTATCACGCTACACTCAATTCGGTTTAACATTGTCACTATCCATCATTTCTAATACTGCTGTCCATTTGCCAGTAAACCGTCGTTGATCCTTCTTAGTGTTGCATTACAGCTGCCGCCTCGTAACGGCGTAACTCTTTTCTTGAACTTTTCTCTATCTCTATGAATTGACTTCATCATGATTATGCTGCGTAACAGAGCTAAACACCATTTCTCTCTTTTATGTGAAATACAAAGAATGCGCTGAAAGAAATACTGATTCGTCACAGTTGAGTGATTTCTGGTAGGTTATTAAATGAGGAGAAGAGCATGCTTATTTTTTGACACTTAATGCGAGGTGTCAATATGACGTTGGTACCGGATAATAATAAATACCAATAGAAATCGATGAACCAATCATATGACGCCTTATAGGAGGTTGCATAAGGAATACCAACGTATTCGAAGTTGGTGATGGCCTAGTTTGCACTGAATTTCTTATAATGTGCAAAATGATGATAGTGAAGGTGATGACGATTATGGTGTTATTGATGCAAATGATGATCAAATAGATAGAACTAAAACAAACTTTAGTGAATTGTGCCATAGACACAATAACGACATGCACAACGGATGTATGATGAAGAGTACCAAAATGAGATATTGAGAAAAAATAGCTGCAGGAATTTATATTCAGCAATACAAAATTTTATATAAATTTGTCTTATTATGTAAAGAAGTTCATATTATAATTTTAAGACTGTTTATGATTAGGGTAGAAATGAGTTCTTCGATTTCAACCTTGGGAACATTCTCCATTTTTTATTGTTTTAACAACTAAAAGCGCTTAACTGAAACTATTTCAATTCCCCATGACTGTCTGAATCAACTGGCGGTAAATTAAACTGCGTCCGCTTGAGAATACCCCCACATTGAATGATTTTGTAATTCTGTTTTTGTCTTTTAGAGTTCAGTCCTTAGAGTCCACCCTAACAGAGGAGAAACGCCTGAAAAAAGGCGTTGAACAACATTTAGAAGTGCGTATCTTTAGCCCTTTAATTCGTACAAAGTTATGATATTTGCAGGCTTTCTGTCTTATTGTTATTCTTACTACCCCATTCACTTGCGATATAGCCATAGGAGCTGTAATAAAATGTTCACTTAACTGTAGCAGACTTTATCGTAGAAACTGTTTTCTTTGTACTGAGCCATGCGTCGTACCAATGATATTCTTGAAAAAAGGTTTGGCCCTACTTAAACTCGAGGAGCTCTCATGTGTACTATAGTGTCTATGTCACTATATACAGAAACAAGATACTCGTGCTGTTTTCAAGTAAAAATAACAGCCCAGTGCTTCTCACGCATTTTCACCGAAAGCCATCATAGACCCTCCTGGACTGGGTGTCTTGTGGAGGCTGGAAGTTGTAAGAAAGGAACAATGGGCCTTGTGTTATTGGAGAATTCTATTGATGACTTCACTGGTGTTCCTGATACAGGGTACGTACACATGTATGAAGCCTGCAATTAATTTTTCCTCATGGGCCCGTGATAAAGTTCTTGTTGAGCCTCTCTTTATATCCGTTTGGTGCCCATTCTATAGAGGGAGTTTTTCAGATGTTTCTCTTCTTCGTTCAGGTTGGCAGGGTTAGTGACGATGTTTCTTGCCCTTTCATGGGAAATGCTGACGACACGGTTGCGGGCTGAGATTGGGTGTTGAGAATGGTAGTTTTGATAAAGGTCCATATGTATAGGCCTCCTGCACACACTTACCGAAGTTTTGAAATCTAGTTTTCTTTAGGTAGAGACCTAAGAAGGGTAGTGCCTCGCATTCTTCCTCACGGTGAATGTGATATTGGGGTTCAGGCTGTTTATGTGGTTCACGAAGCCTCGTAGATGTTCTTTTTTAAGCGAAGACATCAACGTATCTTTCTCATTATGGATTATCTATTGTCAGAGCTGTACTTTTGAATGCCTGTTTGAATAGTTCTGGAGCAGTATACAAACGCCGTTGTGGACTCCAACACGCACGCACACACGCCGTTGCTCCGTGTGTAAAACATGCTATTGAAGAGGAAAGCCTTGAGATGTTGAGTACTTATGAGGTCTTCTCCGAAGCTCGTGATGCGCGTTCAGGGATACCCGTGTGATGTGTAGTGTGTCCTGGATTGAGATGCTGGTCTATTATAAAGTTACGTCAAGGGAAGCCATGTGCTCGCCAGCGTTGTCCTTTTACTCTATGACAAATCTCAAGCGCCTCAAATAGAAACATCCTTTCAGATTAGTTGACACAATTCGTGGAGGGAGTTAAGATGGCCTCCCTGGAGTCTCCATGTGGGAAAGTGGACAATCGCGAGATATATTTGGATGAATATCAATGTTATAAATTATATACTAGGGGATGATAGTTTGCCAATTCAGTCATTACAATGCGAAATAGCACTTCAATTTTCTTGCTTTTTGATAACATTTCCAAAACATTAATTGATGAGTTATACGTTAAACCTTCTTTGCTGTATCATGATGGTTCTCCATTTGGAAAATAAGCCAACAAACCGGATCAGCTGGCAAGTACAGTTTAGAGTTTTATGCAGGTTCCACAATTTGGAGGTCCAAGTTTCTAATGTAAAATTTTGCCAGTTTGTGAACTAGATAGTGTCTTTCCATTTAAATTAACTTCTGTCGTCATAGAGGGAGTCAGAAATTGTGGAGGAAACATTATAGCCATCAATTGTGACAATTATCGTGCCAATCAAATTTTTTTCAATAATATTACCTAATAAATAATACCTCAAAAATTCCTAATATTACTAAATTACACAAGCTGTTTAACGATTTACATTGGTCAGCACAAAAATAGCTAAACAACAGGAACAAGTACATATTACGGACAACAACGTCCATTACAAATATATCATGTTGTTTGTTCGACCTAATGTCAACATTCATGTAACGACATCAATTAGTATACTGCTCTGGTATGCCAATTACGTTAGTGGTACTAATAACTTATTTTTGAGTTACCTCAACCCAGATATCCCTTATGGGGAAGTCACAAAATTGCCAAAACCGATTGACGTGTCAGTTAGTCCAAAAGCTATTGAGCGACAGAACGGGTCAACATGTTTTCATGCTTTTTGTGAGGAACCTATGATAGAGATGCAATCACAACCAGAACTTTATGATGTAGAAGGTACAGTTTTATCTTTATCAAACTCAATCAAAACCTTCGGGAAGATTTTGAATGTAAAGGGTCTTCATGAAAATAATATATTTCGTGATCCAAATAAGGCAGTAATATCTTCTTCAGATGACCCACGGCCTTACTTTCTCCTTCACATTGCATCAATGGCTGATGAGATGGTGCCATCCCAGCAAGGAAGCAAAAGACAACAGTTGGCAAAGGACACAGCAGTAGCTTTGGCACGTACTTGTAGAGGCATTGTTGCATTAACAAGATATTTACTTGGCATAACTCATGAGTTAGTACCTCTAGGCCAATTTACAGCAGATCCCGTGTAGAGGATGTTTTACAGACTGTGTCAAGGGTCACGAGGGGCTTATTTCGTTCATGTTCAGTAGGTGATAGAAGAAGGCGAGGATCCTGAGGATCTGGATTGATTCAGAAGCTAAACATAGATGAAATCAGTGTGATTACGTTCTCGATGATAATGCATTTGATGTATTTTGCATTCTTCCAGAATTGGAACAATCTTTAGCTACTGACATCAATGGCTGAGGTCACATTTGCGTTGCCCTGTCTCAATACGCATCGAAGTGTGACTCTGTCAAGACCAAGCATGAAGGATTGTAGAGGCACTGTATTCCCACCGCGTCTTGTTCCCTATTTTCCACTTATGTCTGCACTATGAGAAGATACATATGTTCTCTTGACATTGAAGCGCCATGGACCAAAATTGCTCACTGCGCCCCTTTGTTTCAACTGTGCTGAGTACATTACGTGAGTTCCTGTTTGTAAAGTCAATGTGGATTATGTTTAGATTATGACTTCTCCATTCTATCGTTTTATCTCTATCGCAGGAAATCACAGCAGACTACAAGAGATTTCAAGACTACACTACACCCTTTCATTCAGATTATTTACTTCCATGAAGTCACATGTTACATTTGGACGATATATTTTATAATCGACTAAAACGTGAATCAATTAGGTTAACTCTCCTTTGGATTCCCTTAAAAGGATACTCAACTGACCAATCAAGAGCCATACATAATTGTCGTTTGTTATTAGTTTCGTGTAAATACTTGTATGTAAATGAGCCCATGTACATACGTAAGTCTGCTGACAATTTTGTCGACAAATATAGGTCGAGTTTCTCATTGCTATTTTTGTTAGATGTCTGAGAGTTCTAAAATTTTTAAGCAGTTGAGCTTTGATTGTTGAGTATAAGGGGGTCATTGAGGACAAGCTGCAACATTCTGGTTAAGTAAAGAAACTCCCTACAAGGAACACCTCCTTATGGTGGCTGTTCATAAAGTAGCTGTTGTACTAGAATCCCTGTTTCCGGTTTTAGTAGGGAACTTTTAAGTGATCAATACTAAAAATAAGCATTTAATCTGCTTTTAATGAAGCAAACGATGATTTATCGTAGTATCTAATATCAATATCAATCTAATATCAACTACTGTTAGACCTCATGTTGATTTATTGATGCCCGCTTGCGGTGCCTGCATGAAGATTTATTAACGAGATGGCTCTTGTGCAAAAAAATGCGTTTTTAACGGTAAAATCAAAATAGTTCTTGCTAGATGTCAAACATCCAGGAGATACGTAGCAGTTAAATTCCCTTTCCAATAAAATTATACAATTCTTCTTTATCTTATCTCTCCACCCCCATCTCTATCTTTGTCTTGCTTTCGATCCTGTCTGGGTGTGCTTTGTGTTATTCTTTCCATTTCATTCATTTGCCGTGCCTCTTATGATTATATTCTCGACCTTGTCTCTTCTGGTAATGTCAAGCATGTATCGTTACATGCTACCCTTATCTACTACCAACTTCCTTTCTTGGTCTTTTCTGACTGTCTAAACTTCTGCCAGTAAGTAGTCGCAGTATGATGTGTCCATAATCTTCCTCTTTAGACAAAGTGCCATTTTTTTTGTTCTTCATAAAGTTGATGACCACCCGGAATTCTTTTCCGTTTTGCCGTAAGCCTCTGATTTTCTTCATTTAAGTCGTCCAAATCGTTACCATCCATTCTATTTCGAGGGTGCTCCGTTGTTGTCTCATTTCAGATTAGTTTTGTTTGGTTCTTGTTTATTCGCGTTTCATCTCCTTTCTGTTTTTTGTTCAGGTCTTCTAATATGTTTTTGAGTTGTTCTTGACTCTCAGCAAACAGTATAACATAAACCTCAAATAGCCGGTCTATGTCCATTAAGGTTGACACCACTTTGGCACCCAGCCTCCTGAACATTCCATCCATTACACCAGTAATCAAACTTGTTACTTTGCCTCACCCCTGTCATGATCTTTTCACTCAACGTTTCTATTTTACCATTTCAGTACCTCAATCGTATGCCTCTTTCACGATTTTAATGTATTTCTCTGCCAAGCCGTATTCGTCAGTGCCCCAAATACTCCTGGGTGGTTGATTGAGTCAAGGGCTTCCTTACACTCGGCAAAAGCCAGGTACGTACCTGTGTGGTAGTTCCGTGTGCCTTCTCTGATGGATCGATCTTTGTCTTCATCTATGTTTATGTTAGCGTCTTTTTTTATTCTTTGGTTAGTCTTTGGTATTAGCTTTTAACTTGTCTTTCTTGTTCTTTTGGTTATTTCGTACTGTTATAATGCACACTCCTGGATGGCTTCTGTAATAGTCTCTGCCATAGACAGCATTCTCAATTTTAAGGATCTCAATGCGATTTTGCAGATTAGAATTTATCTTTTTTCAGTGTCAGTTCTTCAATTTTAACTTTCGGCTGTCCAGGAGTTACCATTGTGAAGCATGCTAACCTGATATTTAGTCTGAGAGTACCTCTTACCAATCTATGGTCACTTGCACATGTGGGCTCACCAGGTGGCTTCTTTCGCACCTCAAGATTCAGATCAATTTAATTCTCTGTTAAATTATACAGCACTTTGGTGGTTGGGTCCAAGTTCTGTATTGAAGTAATTCATGATAGTCTTGTGGTAGATATTGTTCTTCCCCATGATTTCGACTACTTTCAAGTATAGCTCATCCACATCCTAACCATCATGGCTAGATGGCGGTGTATACACCGGCACCAACTGAACTTGTTGTTGTTGGTTTTCAGTGTAAATGATGCCACTCTTACGTTTTTCTCTTCAATTTTAGGACTGGATCCTTGTTGTTTTGTTGACTGAGAAGCCTCCACCTGTTATAGACTTACGATCTCCTCCATTTTAAAACACGTATCTATCATTCAACTGCTCCAGGCATTCTCCTTTACTTCATGACTCCCAGACTTTATATGTTCTTGATTTTCTTGATCTTTCCTTGATCTCGAGTTGTAAATGTACAGATTTAATTTTCAAATCCGGTTATTCTTCGAACCCTAAATCATTTGCATGCGGCGTACCGAGGGCCAATTCTTGTTGCGTGTTGTCTTGTTGTGGGTTTAACCATACGTCATCGTACATGTCCAGAGCGTGTTGATGAGAGTTTTGAAGTAAAGTTTTCTTTCCCTAAGATGTGAGTGCCATCACATGCTTGGTAGTACTCCTTGCCAAAAGGGTAACTAGTGGTTTGGTTTGGCTCCGAAAATACACGTTTGCAAACATAACCAAGTCATCAGACACTATTGACTCATAATATTCGTGTTTATTCACCTCTATAAAGGATATTTTTAACCTATAAAATGAAAAAGACTAAGCAACAAATAGCGAAACTTGTCATTCCCCCTACATATGTTAAGATTCCTTCTAGTCTTTAACCTTTAAATCGCTAGTAAAAGTAGTTTGCAGCGAGTTCACTAGTCAAAGGCGAAATATGGACTAATACCCCACATTTGATAGAAGAACAATTTGCACTCTTTGAATATGCTAATTATTCGATTTGTTAGACGCCCTTTAGATCTGCATACGCACAATAAGTAAACTCCAATCAAGACCAACTTTATGATTAGCGTATTTTCTCAATGGCTGAACTTCTTGCTTTGAATACATCAAAAAACGTTTCTCCTGAAAGCTCAGGTGATGAAATTTTCATTTATTTCCTTCATTTAGGGGCTAGATTTGTAATATTACTTATCTTGTATGGTTTTTTATGCTGTTTTCTTTGATTTATTCTTCTCTAAAGGCGCCAATTTTCGTAAAACGTCCTAAAAGCACACTGCTCGAAGCAATGCCTCAGTAAGAACAAGCGCAACCCTATACGATATTAAATATGATAAGCACGTCCCAGTGTAAGAGATGTCTTGTGGCAGAGGTGCCCATACAGACAATAAGATGTTAATGACGTCACTTCAGTTTTGAAATTTTGATGGCAAAAGCATTTATTGATGCCAAGAGACTAAAATATAGAAACGAGCGAAGTTTTCACGATGCGAGAAGATCAATGCAACGTCGGAAATGATAAAACTGTCGATACGAGACGATGTACTGTGAAGTTCGGGTGAAATCTTACAACTGAATTGGAAATCTTGGCGATCGCACTTACTTAAAAAAAGTCGTAATTTAGGGATAACGTTGCGGTGAGTACGATGTTGGTTTGAGGCAATCGTTACATAGTAGAGTAATAAATCGGTAATAAACAAGTTACTGTTAACTTGAATATCTATGTTCAGATTATACGAGATCTGAGAAACGAACAGAACTCTTTAAACAACTTAAAATACGTACAATGATGCATAAAGTGAGTTATTTTGAGATACCAAAGAAACTAATATAGCGCATGTAGATAGGTCAAAAAGGGTTTGGATACGAGGGATAACTAGAGAGCGATATATCATCGGAGTCACGTAACAGGGTGACACCCTATACGATAATATGATAAGTGCACCCCTATACAGAATTGAATATAATAAGTACATCGTACAATTAGGTCGTATGGTTGCTGCACTTGGGGATGTTACAAAAAGTTTGGTGTTTGCTCTAACCTAATATCGTGCTTCAGTTTTAATGCTGTTTTGAAGTTTTCCTTGGTGTTGTGCCTCAGTTGAAGGAAGAAGCATAGACTCTGTACATAGTGTTCAAAAATCCATTTGAATAAAGCGCCACAGAGAAAGCTGATACTACCAAACAACCGTCGACAGAAAATTCTTATGGAATCCAATTGAAGAGGTTGCGTTCTAAATTTTACAACCATTTGAGGTCAAGGTGTATTCTTGAGATATTTTGCCTGAATAGCGTAGGCTCGTGACGTAAGATGTGATTTTTTTATTGCATCTCAGGATGAAGGAGGAAGGTAAAACCGAAATAAGAAGCTTATATGAAATTATAGAAGTTCCTCTTGGCAAAAGTCTTCTTTGACTGCAAATTTTCATTACCGGTTGTCGTGGGAAATTACAGCAGCAAAGTGGAGTATCGATACCCCCTCCTAACTCACACAGTGTGACCAATTTAACACAAACATATGGAGGAATGGAAATAGCTAATACAACGTAGGTGTGCATACGTGAAATAGAGGGAGGGAGTGTAACAATTGACACTTTGTACGTACTTACTAGACAGAGCTAGAGACAAATGGAAGAGAGATACGGCTTCCTAGAGATGCAAACCTGCCTATCGAAATAATCAATACCATAGAAACAGAATTACTTCTCTTTCACAAAAATGGTTGTTTTCAAAAGAAAATGTTACAGTGTTCCTAAATTTTCTCCATTTCCTATTTTCCTTTTGTTTTGTTCGACAAGCGTAATGGAGCAAGAACGGTTTCTACTTGTTAGGGGATACGAACAACGAAACGAAGTGAGAACTACTGGTCTGGAACGAGGAATAAGTCACATAAAACAAAACACGTGTGATATCTCCATTAAAATAACCGTTAAAAGTGTACAAGCCATCATTATGCTATCTGGAAGACAGAGTCGATGAATAGGTACAAAATATCTAAACCAACAATTGCAAGAAAAATGTAAATATTGGGAAATCAGGGTGTAACTGGGCTTACCAAATCATAGATGTTTTCCACAATTTCTTTGACGGGAAAAATAATATGGCGTCAAAATCCAGCTGATGTGTAAGCTCGGATACAGTAAGGAAACTATTATCTAACTAACGTTTGCCTCTCGCTACCTCGTCCTTTCCGCTACAACGTGTAGATTTCACGATAGGTAGTGGCGGGAAACGTAGCGGCGGAAAATCATGATAGTGGTTGCTTTTTAGGATTGATGTTATGAGATAATTGGTTCTCTACTAATACAAGACAAGTGTGTTAAAAGATCAACTAAACCACATTTTCCTTCAATTCAAGTTAAGTTTGCAATATCCTTTGTGAAGAATAACAATCGCTAACACTAATAACTGTTAAACTTATCCTCGCTCAGATTTTTCTAAGTTCTGCTACGTTTAGTTGTTGGAGTGTTGAAAATGAAGAAAGCCTCTTCACAGACTGCTTTATTGTAGCTCCCTGATGTAACTGTGACAGACAATAGATACTTGGCAATACAAACCTGACATGCTGTTGTACCGATTGATGCAGCGTTACTACTATATAATCACTGATTTCAACAGAGCTAACTTTAAAGTCGACAGAAAGTGGTACTTTCGTGATCTCGACTTGGTTTATGTCAGATCACGATCATCAAAAATTGTGAGATTTGTAGGAAAGCCTGTTAATTAGCATAAAAAGGGTCCATTCACAAAGGTCCTCTTGTAGAAAGAATAAAATATTTCCAAAAATCCTCAACAATTTATTAAGAACTACTAGACATTTACTAGTAATTAGAGAATAATGGGCACATAAAAGGTACAAGCATCCTGAAATCAGTGTACATAATTATTAAGCCAAATAAGCATTCCTTTTCTGATCCTTTTCTTGTGGATGTCAATTTCTTTTAGAGTCCTGACCTTCAGGCATATTCTGAAAACTAATATCATCTATTCTCTTCCTTATCAGGTCAGTTGCCTTCTCATGTAGGTAGTCTACAATTAAATCTTAAATGCTGTCTGACCACATTCTAACTTTTCTGTGGTCGGGATGTTGAACTGCCTGTTTTTTGTGTTCATGTGCAACATTTCCATCTTTTGGGCTTCTATCCTCTCCTCTGATAGTGAGCTCCTATCACATCATGCTTCTCCTAAGTAACAAAATATTTAGACATCATTGTACAAATGTTACAGAGATAGAAATAACCTGATCTGAGTTATATTACCAGATCTTTACAGATGAAGTGCCTCGTTTTTCATCTTTTATCATCATTTTTAGCTAGATAAAGTGTCAAAAATCGTAGGCCAGAACGTAGCACTACAAAGTGACAACGTCAATTCTAACATCAATAAAGGTGACACGAATAAGACATTCCTGGAAACATTTGTTGAGGTGCTTGAGTTGGCGATATATCACAACACTGCCAAAACGTTTGGTTTAAGAAAGAACAAATCACTTACCACTAAATCTAAACTGTTCTCTAATTTTCTCCGAAAAATTTCCTTTATACATGAGTCTTGATATGCTCTTGATTTTATCATAAAGAACTGGACATCTTTTGACTGCAACAGTCAACCAATCGGTTTTGCCTTCCTCCGTCTTGAATCGCCTTGCTATTTTCTGATTGCTTGATTTGGTTTGATCAAGAACGATATTGTTAGAAAACAATGCTCGAGGACATCGTTGTGGAGTATCGTTATCGTGCGCAATGTGACTGCTATTAAGGTAACAAGGGCGAACAACGTCTTAATCGTTATTTCGCTTCCGGTGTAACCGAGGCCTTGTAAGTCTAACAGGTCGTTCCTTCTCACTAGTGTTTAGAGTGAATTGCTTAATTAACTCGCTAGTGTCCATTTTTGCAGCTCGTTTGACGTGGGTATGCAGAATTCCAAGTTGAGCCAGTCTATACTGCATGATTGTAGAGCTAATTTACGCTTTTAGGTACATATAGCATGAAATGTCTGTCACTGAATAGGTGTAATGTCACAGGCTGTAACGAAGACAAATTTTTTGCAATATGTGCTATTTTCAACTCTGCATCATCCAATTCTCTGAAGACAGTTCAGCATAATCAACTGATGGTAAAGTTGCATGTGATCAATTCCAAAAAATTCAACAAACTGATTCTGCAGTTCATATGTTTTTGTCAGTGCAGAACAAAAGGTTCGTTCAGGAATAGTAATATCGTAACTCCACTTCACTGATGAGCAAGCAGACATTACGAGTGATTCAATCCAGATATTGAACAACCCATGAACCATTTTATGTAATACAAAGTTCTTTTTTGACTCTCTATTCTGTCGCAGCCAACAGCAGGCACAAGTCAGTTTTGAAACATAACAAAACCCCGATGTACCAGAACCCTCGTTCCTTCGAAACCCCCACAAATTTGAGTAAAATTAAACATAAAAAATGAACAATCGCTTAACAAAGTGGAGCTTACTTATTCCATATAACTAAATCATTCAGGTGATATTTCAAAATTTCAGGAATCTGTGACTAAAGGTGTACTAAGTGGTAATGCCGATACGCTAGAGTAGTATAAACAGGCGTGCCCGGCATTCTCATATTGGGTGATAATTTATGAAGAAATCACAATTGTTTTGAAACGATCAAAACTTGCATTTGCTATAATCAACAGCTCGATAACAAATCTAACGCAGAAGGAATCGATAAAAAGAAGTTAACTTCGTGAAGTCATAATGGAAAATTCATGACTAACGGAAATTTTGATGTCATCTCTAGATAAATTATGAGATCGACGTTTTGAACAAGTGGGACATATTCCCAACTCCCTTTTATTTCGTATCGAAGTCTAAAAGGCCCATTAGCGTTTCTTTTTACCCAAGGCATTCGGGAAGGTTCTACTAATTTTCAACTTGCACTGCAAATATTCCTCCACCATCGAAGCCCGTGCTAATGCCTCTAGTGGCTTCTAGGGTACCGATGATAATGAAATGAGCAATATAAGTAACGATAGTTAGAACATAGATCTTGACATACACAACGGGTGGTAATAACAGTGGAATGTGCCAAAGGGAGCTAAAAGTTCTATGACATGATCATAAGGACACGAAAACAAAACATTTTTTTCTATGTCCCAATCTTCTGTCGGCTGTGAATTTCCCATTTTTCTCCACACCTTAAGATGTTTATGTGTCCTTAATAACAGGGTGATTAAATACTTCTCATGTCGTCTTGTTTTTTAATGGGCAAAGGTTAACGGTAATTTTGTACTTAAGAATGGGAAAGGAGGGTGATAGTTACAATTGCACGAACAAGGACATGGACACCTACAGTCATGACATTAAACATGCCTTATTGACGTAAACAACGGATCTAATCGCCCGTGGTTATTAACACGCCTCTATCCTTAAGTACCCCCTCCCTCACATACACACAATCGTTTACACCATAAACCTATTTGAAAGGGAAAATCCACATTGTACACAACCCTACAAATAAGCTAGAGCAGCGTGAAAGTATGTCGCTACCGGGATTCGAACCCTAGACCAAAGCTAGTTGTGCGTCTTGGTCTTCAAACTGAGCTGTGGTGACCCAATGATAACCCACTCTCTAGTCACCACATAAGCCGCCAATCCTCCTTCGTTGGGCGCTAGAACAGTATTTGCGGAGCAATGCTGCAGGGTTAAGGAGTATATTCCATGCCATGCTAAAAAATTCATGTAAAGCGACATGTGCGTCAAAAAACCAAGGCCATTTTACAACTTGGGCTCACAGGAAAGCTGTCTAAAAATAATAGAGCCCTCCGGGAAACATGCTCAAAATCTCTACTTTGCATCCTACACTCCTTACTAAGTACAATCAATGCAATAGTCTTATGACGCGCCTATGACAGATAATCAGTCGTCGATCCACTAGGGAGACGTGCTAACGTGGCTACAAGAGTAGTCGAACTTGCAGCTTTCGGAATCAGTATCCTGACAGTTTCTGGACCCGACCACGATTCGAACCCACAGCACTGGAGGCATGGTCTTACGCAATACATACTCTGCCACGTTGTTAGCAGAGATGTTCTTTTGATAGAGAAACTGGCATATACTATCGCGTTGCTCATTTCAGTCAATTTTCACTTATAACGAAACCGATCCTCGATTTCATTATTGATAGAAAGAACAGTCACAGCTTATTGTGATTCCGTGGTCGTTATAATCAATGAAAGAAAAGCGCGTTGAAGGCTTCCCTTATCTCTACATTCGCTCCTCGCTAGACGAAAATCACTGACTTTTAATGTTCAATCGGAACGATATCAGAAGGTTGCTAATAGATGACCTCAACATTGCGACACTTCATCACACGTAAAACTTCCTTGTGACAGACCTCTACAAGATATATCAATAGACCTACATCTTGTTGTGTTACTGTATCTTAGCCCATCTAGATAATTTCGTCTCGATACTCCCTTTCTTCATTGCCTACTGTTGATTCAGTCGTCGTTGTTGACAGCGTAGGACTGTTCGTATCGCTTATTCATCATCATGACAACTTCCATGCTGCAAACTTCGCAAAATCTTCTTCTCCTCGGATTGTTTACAACCTTAAAGTTCGCGCCAGAATGAAAAAGCTTTTGTTATCTGTGACCAGTTTCACATTTCTCCCAACCTCATAAAAATGTGATTGACATCTCTATAGCAACAAGGCGTCGCGTCATCGTTGGTCCGCCGCGCTTAATGGTCTTAAGATTTCGAAATGAATATTAGATGAGGGAAAATTTTTTCTCCAAACTTATACTCGCGATTACCTGTAACTCCTGCTCTCATATCCGATATAGATGTCTACGTATGGATTGTAGAGTTAATGACTTAATGGCAAAAGTTTCAAAGCAAGATATTACGGTTAATAGCAGAGCATGGACGTAACTTTCTACGATCGTCTTTTCCCTTGAAGGAGTTGTGATTCGGACTCGAGACAAATCAACCGTAAAAACGCGCGCTTTTTGTTTTTGAATTTACAAGGAGAGGATCAAAGCTAATAATTTGGATACATTTTTTAGTAACTGGAATAGTTTGATTTTATGATAGGGATCGAAGTCATTTCAGTAGGGATTCCGATGGTAAGCTGACCTTTTATTGTAGACTTTAGTGATTTTAGAAGGCGCTTTGTGCTTGCTTGCTCCAGTGCTGTGAAGCAGCCTGGACCTGGAACGGTTTGTGTTGTGCTGTAGATGGGACAGGACGACGTTGACGGTGCTGTGTCATTTATAACATATGCAGTTTTTGACGTCTATAAAATCGTCCTCTTGTTTTTATGATGTGACATGACTAAACCAGTCGATGACAGTCATGATTTTCTTACAAAACTCGTAATTGAGTTGACCAGCAATTCGAGCCATGCTGTCCGAATCGATCATGTCAGTGTTGATGTAGTTAGTCCTGGTTGACGTTCAAGTTTGTAGCAGCTTTGATTGAGTTTCCCTGATGAATGGTCATCGGGTGTATATTTTGATCGTAACTTGATGATCTTGGTCAAAGCTTCTGATGCGGTGAACGAATTATTTCCGTAGCTTTTATTCGACATGTGTTTGGTAGTTCTATGTTCAAGAGAGCTGTGTGTTCAAATCGGGCGCCATACTTTCGCTGTCTATTCAGTGGTAAGTAATCCCCGCGTCTGGGAAACCAACGAGTAAACTGCGTTGGTCTGTTGTTTGCAATGCCATACGTCGGACGGATATTGTCAAATGTGCTGCTTGCTATGTTGCAGAGTAGTGTAGAATTGGTAGGCCTATCGATCGATGATCAGACAAATGTGCGCGCTCCGCGCTGTGCAGTTATGGGTTCCTCCCTATCGTGCTCCATCGGGGCAAGGAGCGTTTAACGTCACCAATCGGTGGCAAACGATACGAGACGAAATCGATAAGTTTGCCCCGCCGTTCACCAGGATCGGATATGCTGATCGATGAAGCAGTTTAGCTGAAGGAAGTGGTGGTTGTTATCATCTATTAAGAAAGTGTGCGTTTATTTAAGATCTTATCTGTGTAGCAGGGGAAGCCTTCTTGGTCAGATCCTGCGTGTTGACACGTGATCCACACATCATCTGATCAGGAAATTTTAAGGAGATCAGATTGAAATTCCTTGGCCGCCAATTCTTGCTGATGCCAAGATAACAATAATGACATGTAAATGTGGTAGCTAGATCAGACTGGTATTGTTTTATTTGAAGACGACGTTGTAATGACATAGCGAAAAACAAGGAGACGTTATGGCATTGTTGTGATACGCATTTTCTTCGATGCCTGAAGAGTAGTTATGGTAGAAGACTCGTGTGCTTACGTCTACATCACCATGCCAGCAGAAGTGGCCGATATAGATTAAATGGGTTTTCCTTTGATTGAAGACATAACTGTTTCATATCATAATAATAAGTTTCTATAACAGGGTCTACCTATAGTTGGTAGACCTACTATGCCGATGTCTCTCTCACTTCAGTTACCTTTAAGTATTCAGTACAAAGCGTCTCGATCGTCTCTACGAGAGAAAACCTGCCAATTCGATGTTTTAAAACTTTGTAACGTTTCTTGAAACTGTTAGTAGGCCTACAAAGCTGCGTGCAACAGTGAGCTGTTGTAGGCTTCCCCACATAATTGGGGAATGCCTGTACTTCCGTACTTCTCACACTAGGCATTCAAAGTCGTAAATAAACCAACAATATTGTCATATTTTTATGGTATCTCTTATTCTTATGGATTTAGAGACTATTTAACAACCGTCCGTTGGTTACCGTCTATTAAAAACAATTCGAGCTTGCCATTTTCCTATGTTAGTTGTGTCCGTCATTGCCATCATGGTAGTTTGAAAAACGAAAGTCAGCACTATCAGTTCTTCCTATGTGTTGAATTACTGCGTGGTTAAAGACGATAATTATTAATGTAAGAGATTCAAGCTTCACAGTCAACATAGAAATCGAAAAATATCATGGTATATCTGCCATAATTTTAATGCAAAAAGTCCAATAATTGATTTTTTAAAGATTTTGCTAGTATATCCGCAGTTATAAAGCTAAGCTCTGATAATGAGAAAAATTATACTTATTGTCAAAGTTTTCTTTATTTTGATGGGGGTGAGAGGAAGATCAGTTGTTTTTCTTTAAAATAAAGCATTTCAGTAAAATGAATTAGGTTAGGAACCTGTGATGATGATGATGATATTGCTTTAAACTTCAGGCTGCAACAATATGCATACATGAGTGATGCAAGAATCTTGTTTGCAAGCAACCATTTTCCCTACAGATGTGTTTCTTTATCATTCAAAGACCTACAACAAAAGTTTAAACATCAGTAAACACCAATAGCCTTATGGAAAGAGATCATAGCACAGGAAACTACTTGATAACAGCTCAAAATCTCCTTTTTTTGTTTTATCCTGAATTAAAATTTATGGTGTGATATGACCAGAAGCTTCACACAACTTTTCTACACATCTTTTTTAGTATGTACAGTACCTAGTTAAGCGTTGAAGGGGTCCATTGGTCACATGTATAGGTTTTGATGAAGATGTCATAGACCAATTAAGTTACTGAAGCTGTTTGTTGGGGTTTATGATAAATGTTGTTGCCACATTATTGTATTACTATGGTAATAGCAATAACTGGCACCATCACTGAGCACTGTGATGTGTACATGCTCAAACAAACCAGATCCAATTGTTGCATGCCTTAATGTACACAACACCATTATTCCATGCATAGATAGTTCAGTATTAACAAGTGTTTATATTAGTCATATCTCAGTTAGTGGGACATAACCAAGTTAGTATTAGTAAGTGAAAAGAAAGTTATCTTATGGTAGAATGAAACTTAAGGTAACGTGGTAGATGGTGACAGATAAGGAAGCAGGTAAAGGAGCAGTCCAATGCACAATTGATCTTTCTTTAGTGGAACCTACTGCATTTTGGGTGTCAATTTCCCAAAGTGTACACTGCCAATATTTCACATGTCAATAGAAAAGGAAGTGGTATAAATAGATGTAAGGGCGGCGGTGCGGCAAGGCATGACAGGAAGGCATGATACAAGTTGCGATTAGCGTTTAGTACCGTTCCAGTGTATATTATATCAAAACAAGGACCACAGTATCCAATGGCAACAACTGGCAAATATCGACTGAATTCTACGAACGAATTCCTACATGTGCAGTAGATCCGG
>JAAAKL020001065.1:0-33537 GCA_010016065.2 Carybdea cf. marsupialis auct. non (Linnaeus, 1758) | reverse complement strand
GCTTAAAATGCTAAACTCCTGAAACTGAGAGTCTCAAGCTGTTAGATGCGAACCTTTTTCTTATTATGCTGTAATTCGTATGCTGGAACATCTACACTACCGATCTCTCATCGTACCTCCAGATAAGCAGAGAGGCATCCCCGAGGGAGACGTAAGCTCCCAAGGGGGACTGAAATCGTTGAGATCGTATTTAAAATATTTATTTGATTTCGGGTTACAGTTGGGTATATTATATACAAATCTAAACTACCTTGGTCATCCAGGGGACTCCTTATAAAATCAGATCCACATCCAAGGAGCGCACATGAGAGACGAGAATGAAATTAGAATGTCCATTAATAGGACGTTGGGACAGCTAGTTACAGAGATTATTGTGAAACAGGAAATAGGGGTTGATGTCTGCTTATGTATCTTCAGAACTCTACCACTTATGAAATGTTAAGGCGTTGCTCATTTTCTTGTGGGGTCTTGGAAACTGTTTTATACGAGGTTCATCTGACACCAGCTTGCAAGTCTAGCCTAACTGGTCTCATCCGTTTCCGGATGGGATACGCTAATCTCAAGATCTGACGAGTCATGCTATCCAAGTGTGCCTCACTAGCGACGCCTTGTCATCACTCAGAGGTTACGGTATTAGCCGCTGCTTCCCAGTAAGAGGCTGGTCACGAAAGCTGGTAGACTAGTGTCTAGGCATGGTAAGCTTGCTCTTGAGTTTGGAATTTCTTTTGGTCGATACATGAATTTTTCAAGTGTAATATACGGTTCAGACGCCGAGGTTGTCTAGTGTAATAATGGGCATACCTTTCCGGAAATTGTGGCTGTTTGAACTGGAAAAACACACATACCTTCCCTTTCAATTAAAGAAACCTGTCTCACAATCCAAGAATCCTCTTTCAACCAAAACCTAACTGTATTTTTATTGGCCTTATTTTGCATGGGGAAGGAATTGTTGGTAATGGTGAGAACATGGCTTAATGGAAGTTACAAAAATTGACTACAGAAAGCTTTACACAAAGGAATCAAAACAAAAATTTATCTTATGAAAAGAGTATGAAACATTGCAATCTTTGCAGTTTCCATTGAAACACTTCCTTGAATTTATGATTAAAAAAATAAATATTTTAGTGAAGTAACTATGTTATATTCAACATATGTTCATTTGTAGTTGAGCAACCGAGTTTCTGATAACTTCTTTTAGAAATTTGCAATTATTTTTTTTTCAAATCGGACAATGAAATGTCTTGTAATGAACAACAAATGGTAGTCAGCTAATAGTAATCAGGAATCGTTGGTTTCTTGTGAAGAAAGCGTTCTTTTTGAGCACGCAATTTCGAAATAATATCATCAGTGAACAACTTTCCTTTCCCAGTTTGATACAAGGTCCATTTCTGGCCTTCAATAAATTTCAAGAAGAGTGCACAAGCAAGGATCGCTAATCAATCTCATATTACCACAAAGAAAGTGCACGTTAAACCTTAAAACTCCACGATTCAAAAGAAGCATGTTTTTCACAAAGTCTTTTAATCTACTTTCGAAAACTAACAGACTATCGTTCCCACTTGTTTAACAGTTCCTGTTGAGGAGCCGTTACTTAGTATAAAAAAAATCTTTCTTTATTAAAACTTCCCACTGGGCAAGTTTACTGTTCTCATGCTTCCATATGCCTCTTGAGTTTAGTTAGATCTCAATTTAAAATCTATACTAATTGTGTTCATTTGAGACCTCTAACGAGAATGATTTGTTTGATTTGGTCACTGCTCACTATGTTAAGTACTTCCGCAGGTTTCAAGCTGAAATTTGCGGCTAATATTAAAGGCGCCCTCAGTAGACATTCGAGAACGTTCATATCCACCATCAAGTCACCAATGCAAGATCTACTGGGAAATGTTTGTAAGTAGGCGTCTGCGGTGACCAAGCAGTAGTTCAGCGGTCATAATCATGATGATGATAATTACAATGAAAATAGATGCCCAATTGGAGGGTGCTAGACGTATTAACATATTATAGCACAGGGTCGGAGGTAGCAGGGGCCAAGTCAAAGTCTCAAAAAATTTACTGTTTCTGAAAATTACCGTGCGTTTCCTTCGCTAATGGTAGGTGCTACAAGCTACTTGTGAAAATTCCGCACAGGCCATGAAGACCAATAACAGACAACGATTTTATGCCCTCCTTTGCACCCCCACCCCCAGGGGAAATTTCTACCTACTCTGCAGCATCCCTTTCATATTCGCAGTATGTTACAATGCGCAGGGAAAATGATGAAGTCAAAAATCAAAAGTTCTGGAAATAGTACGATTTGTCTCCAGATATCCAATGGAAACCCTGGAATAGGCTGTTTCCCAAAATACCAGACCGGTAGGGTATGTACTGTTTAAACTAGAAGTGTTTGAATTTTAAAAAGCCTCTACTCGAAACTCTGTTAATGTTCCTTGGATCCTTACTTTAGGAACCAGCACCAAATGATAAGGTTTTGTTAGAGAGATTAAAAATTTTGAAAGCTGATATCTCCGTGTTGGGAAAAGGCAACACTCTCAATTTTAGCTGTTGACGTTCTTACTAATAGGGCAACATGAAAATTGAGTATTTTTTCCATAATTCAAACATTTTCAACGTCGTGACGTCACATTTTCCCTTCGCATAGCAAAGCAAACTAACAATAGGCAATTTTCAGATATTATATTTCTTGGGACTTCCTTGGGAAAGAGAAAGTTCTATTAAGGGGAGCGTGCTCTTCCATAACTCTGCACTTTAAGTGACAGTTCCATATTTTCTAAAGGGATGGGGTTGCAATTTACATTCTTCGAAACACAGGTTCTGTTTGAAATTCCTTTAGATACAATTTCCCAATTGCTGGACAAAGAACGGCTTACATTTTTTTCAACCCTTAATATAGCAAATCCCTACCTTATTGCAGAGTAATATGAGACTACACAAATCCTTTGGTAACCTATAAATTATGCGCAAGAGCTTAGAACGATTGAAAATGAAGTTCAGTGTTATGCACAGGACTTTGCCGTCCTTTTCTTAATTTGGATCCTGACATTCGCATAAATTGCAAGTCGTCATCTTATTCCATCACTGACTAATTCCAGTATATATCAGGGTTATATAGTGTTAAACGTAAAACTAGGAAATGGAAAGGATATGTCTTGCCAATTAAATACAGTTCCTAATATGATATCGACTTGACACCACTGGCTTTTAAAAATTGCTACTCTAAAGTCCTTATAATTCTTATATTTTAACCTATACTTGTAATAAAGTACGATGTGGCCTCCTCTATTCTAATACATTGTAGCAAAGCCCAGACCTCAGCGTCGCACAAGTAGATCTATTATTCTTCAAAGTTTCTACGCGATGTTATTCGTACAACAAAATTTTATGTTGTGTTGATGCCGGAAGTGACAAGCTTTTCATTTCTTAAAGACAACAAAAAATCACTATTAAGATCCCACTTTTCTATTTGCAGTGAATCTGCTGTTACATTGGAGATAATTTCTTGTTGAATTGCATTATATTATAAGTCAGGTTCTCAAACTGGGGTAGCTACATCACTAGGGGAGAAAGTTCCACTATTGATGGCGAAATACGAAGGTTATAGAAATTATTATTAAAGTTTAATCATGCCAACTCGCACTTTCTTCATTGGTGTCTTTATGTCACATGTAGAACAATTCAGGGTTTTTATTTTGAATCTTGGAATTTCTTTGTCAACCGCTTTATCAATAGACATAGGAAATCTGATGAGAGGGAATTCGATGTTTTTTATCATTAGTTTTTTTTCAAACTTCGCATGAACACATGTTCATGTGGATGCATAAAAACTGATCTCCCTGTCCCCATGTTGTCGTAGGAGAAGAAGTAACGTTAGTAAATGACGAGGAATCCAATGTCACGGTCGACGTTCTTCTCTCTTTCTAGTAATTTTCAAATAAAGAATCCTTAATCTGTCATTAAATATTTTTTATATGTTTTCTAAATAATAATAAGTACGCTGGTAGTACAAGAAATAAAACTGCACGAAATAGCGATAAATTTTAGTACTGAAAAGCTTTTTACGTCTGACACTCCTCAGAGCACCAAGTCGTCAGAATTGAAATTGAGAGGAAATCAATGAAACTTATACCCAACTGTGTTTTGAAAGTAGCTAATCAGAAGCCTGACTGCTAGATTGGTGTTGTTTTGACTAATCAGTGTCTGTGGAAATGAATGCTTAAGCGGAAAAGTTTCATTGATTTCTTCTCTATTCTTATTCTGACGATTTTATACTCTCAGGAGTTTCAGACGAAAAAGCTTTTCGGTACTAAAATGTTTTCGCTAAATAATAAAAATGAATCCAAGTAATCGACACTAAAAATGAGAAATTCATAATGTTCTTAAGCAGCGTAAATTACTCCCATGCCTTTCAAGGACAGCCGTGGTGTCCAGTCTCATATATTCTCCTTCCATATCATCTACACAGCTTCTTACATTGCTACCATGTCCAAGACAGTTGAACTTGTGGCTACGGCCTTTTGTGATGCTAAACCAAAGTGCCAACTTTAAAGAAAGGGTAAGCATCTGGCATTAATCAACAAGAACGTAAATATTAAACATTCTTAAATAATTGCCTGGTAAATAAACAATTTGTCAGACTCGTGTTTAGTTCAACACCTCGTTCACCACGTTTTCTTACCACAGACAATCACAGCCCAAATGCCATCTCGTGCCAAAATTTTTAATCTGTTGGCACACTGGGTTAATCAGTAATGATCTATTGCCCAGCAATAAATCTTCCCTTTTCTTCAATTAATGAAACTGGTATCGCCGCCTAAGTTCTCATTTAAGAATAGGGTTGTCCTAAGCCGCGCCAATGGGCTCTAAATGTGTCTATTCCCGGTCTTTGCTTAACAATTTAAATTCCTAGGAGTAACACTTAGGTACCGTACGTGTCAACAGGCCATAAATTTTGCGCTTTGATCAATTCTTTGTCTAAGTCAAAGTTCCCTTTAGACTTTCAAATCCCCTAGTGGATTTTCAGGCTTGACACCCTGCGTTTCTTTGCACTTTATGAGTTATAACTTTTAAGCGATCAGCCAGTTTATCCACTGAGACCACACCTGACTGTGTGAACTACCCAGTACGAATCAAGTTTTTACAATGGAAGATCATGAATTACTCGAATGCGGGGGGAAAGTGATGACGTCAAAAATCAAAAGTTTTGGAAATAGTACTATTTGACTCCAGATATCTAAAGACAACCCTGGAATAGACTGTTTCCCAAAATACCAGACCTGTGGTGTAGCCATATAGTGTTTAAACTAAAGGCGTTTGAATTTCAAAAATCTCTCTGCTCAAAACTCTGCTAATTTTCCTTGGATCCTTAAGTTAGGATCGAGCATCAAATAATATGGTTTTGTTAAAGAGATTCAAAACTTTGAAAGGTGATATCTCGGTGTGCATCACTCTCAAGTATGGCCATTGACGTTCTTACTAATATGGCAACATGATAAGTAAGATGTTTTGCTATAATTCAAGCATTTGCATCATCGTGACGTTACACTTTCCCTCCGCATTCAGGTGTTGCCAACCTTCTTGACGTCACGAGTCAGTTTTAGATTGCCGGCGTCAAGTAGAATCAAGACTTTTGCGTCAGGAGAACCGTAGTTGATGGTGTTCTTAAGAAAAACCACTTGCTTGTTGCAGCAAACGTAGCACGCTATGTCTATACCTTTATTTATTTATGGTTTATGTTATGTTACTTATGACTATCAATATTCCTTTTCGAGGAGAATTTGATGGAACTTTCTGCATCATGTACTCTTTCTCTACCGTAAACGT
Organism: Carybdea cf. marsupialis auct. non (Linnaeus, 1758); assembly: GCA_010016065.2. NCBI lineage: Eukaryota > Metazoa > Cnidaria > Cubozoa > Carybdeida > Carybdeidae > Carybdea > Carybdea cf. marsupialis auct. non (Linnaeus, 1758). The sequence continues at coordinate 27,717 of JAAAKL020001065.1, read as the reverse complement.
CCGCAATATAATTTCTGACGATCTCCTAAGACGACCTCGGACATACTAAAATACGGAACTAGATCTACCAATGAAAGTCATTAGACAGTTTCCCACTAAGAAGTGATAATTATATGTTCTTTTGCTACAAATACTTAATCCATGTTATACTACACTCAGTGCTTCACAACAAAACAAAATAAAGTGTGTTTATATAGCACCTCTTCGACACTAGGCATGTTCAAAATTGATCTAAAACCGACATTTACTTCGGTCGCTCAGGCATTTATCTGATCCAATTCCTGGGCAGGATAGAGAAATAGCTGTTACACACAGCACGTAAGTGTATTTTTGCCATCAAAGCCACGGCCCTATTTGCATTTTGGTATTGTGAAGTATTATAAAGTACAGATCATGCTAAATGATATCATAAAAGGACGAGACTCCTATCTGCCATGGATTATGAGGCAGCAACAATAGCCACTCTATCAAATCTAACAACTCTAGCATTCCAATCATTCAAATTATTGGATGGCATCATCATCATCATCATCATCATTATCATCATCATCATCATTATCATCGTCATCAACATTGTCATCATTATCATCATCATCATCATCATCATCACCAACATCATCATCATCATCATCATTATCGTCATCATCATCATCATCATCACCATCATCATTATCATCATCATCATCATCATCATCATCATCATTATCATTATCGTCCGCTTTATCTCCTTTATCCACCTAAGTTGCCGGGTCGATAGCCTGTATCTTCTCTCGTTATGCAACACGATTGTATATATTCTCCTCCTTTAATCCCATAGTTTTCATATCCTGTCTTATGTTGTCTGCCTGCCACAATGCGCATGTTATCTGTCAGAAACTAACCCAGACAGTAAAGTGTATGGAAAAGTCCTCCATGCAAAGTGATGCTTTAAACATTCTACTCTCTGTGTGCCCCAATTTGTCATTTCTGCTTACGTCTTGGATAAGAAATGTTTCAAACCATTTGCGATAAACCAGAGCTTCCTTCGATTTTGCCATTTCCAAGACCGTTTGGCTCAGAGTAGGGCAATGACATATCAATCTCCTGTCCTCTCAAACCGATTTCTATTATCTTTCATTTCAAAAATGGAAGTGTCAATCATCTACTAGGGCTGTAACAAGAATGGATATTTTAACCAAATGTCAAATTTCATACCCTGTATTTCTAAATAAGAAAAAATAGATGCAGGATTGAGTCACTTGAGTAAGTGGCCAGCCCCTGGTCGGTTTTCAAATGAGCTGCAAAGCATGTGGGAACAAGAACCTGATCTTTGTAGCTTCTTTCTTTAGCTTCCAGATTCATACATTACATGGCTTGAAAATTATGTCTCATGTTTGACAGCTTTCTTACTTCGTGCGATTAAAACAATGAAAAATAGCATTCAATTATTATTGAGCAATTTGTAGTACTTTTTCAAAGGGAAATACTAAGAAAAATGTATACACATTATTTTTATCTGATAACATTCCAGAGAAAAGCAGGCAAATAATTTAAAGATGGGATTGAATCCTGAGAAGGCTAATGATTTTTTTGTTCATCTTGACGATTTTGGTTGCCATTGCTTGAAACATGTTAATTGAAGCACTCCTTCTTAGAATTACATCCTGTCCTTACCAATAACATAAATAAATAATTCAGTGAAATCATCAGAATTTATCAGAAATATGTGTTATAGGAGATAACTTCTCATACGACACTTTGAAAGTGGGATCAGGACACATACTATTAAATACCTCAGGTCGATAAAGTAAAACCCTTTTACTCTCCTTCGTTTTCTTGCAGAGTTTAGTTTTGTACATAAAGCCATCGATCTACAGCACTGAAAGGTTTAAACGTAACTCCGAATATCATAATTTTTGTCCATTTGTTCTTCAACTCTGTCTTCCTCCATGCGATTCACTTCTCAATATCGATCCAAACTTCAGTTTATTAAAAACAAGTTTGTAATGTGAAGATTAAGAAGAGATCGTATAATAAAATGCACTGAGGACGATGAAATTTCAAATTCTCTCTCTCAATTAACAGACTGTAGCTTGATGGTCACATGTCTGTGATCTTTCATGTTCAAGTTAAGTTGGTAAGAAGGTATTTGCTTGCTAGGATAATAGATGAAGTAGTAAGAATTTAGTAAGAAAATACAGGCTCCCTGTGATGATATTTAAAGTATACAAGAAAGTGCTGACTCCCTGTGGCGATGTAAGTTATTGCTTTCAAACTGAGGAAAGGTTTTTATACGTCTTTCTCAAGTGAAGTTGGACTTTTGAACAGAACAAAATTCCTGTAAACATTCCAGATATTTATGTAGCATGTAGCAAATGCGACCATGTTGTGAAATAGATTGTTCTTAATAACCTAATGTTTATTTCCATACAGGAGGGTGAGCTATGGTCCATTAAATCAAATTAAAATTCTGATTTCTTGTACCTCATTTTTCAAACCATCAAATGTACTAATTGTTATCTAGGGCGTTTAAATCGTACCTTACTAAGTGTAATTTGAATTTCTTGTATATCACTAAATTTCTTACAAATTGTAAAGAACGTACTAACTATTCGACTGTTTGATGAAACAAATGAGATATTTTTCTAAGTGCCTCCCTTAATTTATGCGTTTTACCAACTTTACCAGATTTATTTGGAAAGGAATTTGATTCACAGCAACAGGAATTATCGTTTAAATGATGCCTTTGTAGAATTCGGTAAGTGCACTGTTAGAATGCATATTGGTGGAGTAGTGGAGGTACATTCATTAAGTCATTTGTTTTCATTCATGTGACTGACGAAAAGATGGGTGAGCTTGAACGAATCGCTTCATTTAAATAACAATTAAACAAAAATATGCTTTTTCTCATAAAATGAAAAGATGATGCTTTTTTAACATATGTAAGTGTTGTAGAAAGCAGTGCACGTAGGATATATGTGACTAAAATAAAAATGTACAAATAAACTCATGTCTTCTTATGTAAATGTTAAAACTAAGATCTGAATCCGTTGTCTACCAAGCCAAAGTAACGACAGAGAATCTACTTGAATGCAAAATCTACATAGGAATCGCAGAGGGTGAGTTTAACCAGCTTTACAGGAACTGAAATTATTTAGAAATGAAGTTTATTCGTCCAAAACGAAAGTTTCGAAACATTTTTGGAAATTGAAGGAAGAAGAGAAGGAACACACAGAATAGCCGATTCTAAAGCAGATTAAACTTACAGAGATGGAAGGCGTAGCCCTTGTCAATGCTGGTAAAGATTATCAGTGAACAAACGGTTAGAACTAGTAGACGTGGGAAACACTATAATGCTAATAACTTTACTACGGTGTCATGATATTGCAATAACGAATGTGTCAGCTGTAATTAAATAGGATAGGCTTGTTCTTTTATAAAGTTTGTTACGAATCTCAGTTTGTCTTAAAAGTGCCGAGAGTATGAAACTTTAGGAAATAACCAGATGTTCGTCGATTATTTTCGTCTACTACAACTTTCCCACATTACAGTGATCTTACGAAAAGGTTACTAAAGTTTCTAACACCTAATCCAACAAACTAAATTTAAAGTTACTAAACACAATTTAATGCTCAATAACACAATAAAGTAGATCTTTATGCTCATCCTTTGTGAAATATGGATGTGGGTTGTTGTTTTTTTTGGGGGGAGGGCTTTCTACTTCACTTGCATTATGTTCTGACAGTATTCATTGTGCTACTTCAACGGTGTCGTTTAGCATTTGTCTAAGTCATGAGCATACCTAGATGCATCGTTACTTATTCACTGTAACTTGACACTTACTGGTAGTAATTCCAAGTTTTAAATTTTGTCTGGAGTACTAAGTTTAGTTAAAAATTCATGGCATAATTTGAATGTAAATACTAAATCGGCAGATGGCTCTTTTAATGAGCTAAGATACAATGATGCATGAAATTTCCCCCTGGAAGTTGCTGTGTTTTTGAAAGATTAGTTAAAAAATATGCTTTTGTATGCTTTGACTGGTACAATAAAAATATTTTAGAGTGAGGGATGCCATTCATCAAATATGACCATCAAAAGAATCTATTTTTTAAATTATGATATCAAACGTGTGGTTTGAAGGTTGTGAACCGACTAATAGCAGATGTAAGAGTCCAAAACCTGGAGGAGTCAGATACTGAATGGCAACACCAAATGTCTCCATATTAGCCATAATGGACGCCAAAAATGAAGACGGTCCAATACTTTGTTGGGATAGCGGAGAGTCCTTGAATCTTGCACCACAACAATACTCCCATTATGTATAGAAATCACACCTTTTTCAGACTGAATAGTTGAAAGTTTATGGCATGTTTTGCCTTGACATTAAGCACAGAATCAAACCACTACAGACTTAAATTTTATTAAAATAATATACAACATAAAATATACAACACGCCGACTATGCAGTGTAACAACAACAACAACAATTTCTTTAAACTATTACTATTACTACACTCGCGCTTGGCAAGTTCAGTGGGGACAATGAAGTTAATACTAAAAGAAGAGTATGTATGTATGTATGTATGCATGTATGTATGTGTGCATGTATGTGTACAGGTATGTGTGTATATATGAATGTATGCATGTATGTATGCATGTATCTATGTATGTATATATGTTTGTATGTATGTGTGCATGTATGTGTGTATATATGAATGTATACATGTATGTATGCATGTATCTATGTATGTATACATGTTTGTATGTATGTGTGCATGTATGTGTGTATATATGAATGTATACATGTATGTATGCATGTATCTATGTATGTTTGCATGTTTGTATGTATGTGTGCATGCATGTGTGCATGTATGTGTATGAGTGTATGTATTATGTGTATGTGTGCATGTATGTATGTATGCATTTTTGTATGTATTTGTGCATTTATGTTTACAGCTATGTGTGTATAATGTGATATTAGACATATGGTCAATCTAGGATGATGTAAATGACTTCATAAAATGTTTCCTTCATCAAGAAATTGAAACAGACGACAGATCAGGATGTGCACTTAGACGATCCTACGTCAAAGAAAAAAACAAGGGAGTAAAAAGAACGCATTTACGTTGAGCAATAATCAAATACAGCTGGGAAAATCAAACCCTTGTTTCATCTACAAAATATCTACAGCATAAGACTGTCTCTTTATAGTTGTGTAGTTGGATATTAGATAGTTTTCTGCTACTCAGTTGATAAGTTTTAAACAAGGCCTCAAATTTTCGAATATCGGCATAGTAATGTCAAATAGATGATATTTTTAATGCCAGCGCATTGAACTTTTTTCGAGAGTCGATAAGATAATGTTGAAGGTCTGTGTACTTACTGACTTCATTGTATCATGAGCAATCCAATTTAGTTTCAAAGCAGGTCAGTAGTTCTTATAAAATGGATAATTGGACCAGAGAAATGATTATAATTTGTGTTTAGTTTGTCCCATGCATACTTCGAAGGCTATTGTCGTCACCTTCTTTGCTATCCTTACAATTTCATTATCAAATTTTAATGCGGATTCTACTTGGAATACCAAATATTTACACGAGCAACTTTAAGTATTGTATACGAAAATGCAAATTAAATAACAAAGAACTAAGGAGAATGTTCTTATTATGAAAACAAAACATTCTTCAAAGCAAATCAATGACCGAATCTGAATCAAGTTACTATTACATTCTGTTCATCTAACTACAAAACTTTGCTGTTGATGAGACAATTCAGCCGCTAATATTCGAGGTAAATATTGTGCTTTATCATTTCTTAACCTCAAAGAAGTCTAGTAATATAAATAAGAAATCAATGATTTGCTTAATGGTCTGATTTATACTTCGATAAATGCACGACTTAAGATCTGTGTATCTAATTCTTAGTTTATGAGGTGTGTTTAACAAATCAAACACAGAGTTATTCTACAGTTGGCTCATACTTAGTAAACGGGTAGTGATAGTGTTATCTGCCACTAAACGTTGCCTAATAGAGGCTTCTCTAAGTCTGACTCACTCGAGTGGTAGTTTTTGAAAGGGCATTTTGTTTTACAGAAACGTACAACATTTTGTTGCTGAACGTCTCCCTTGAAAGTGATAGATTTCTCTCCGAATCTACATAACTACGCGTATTTGAAGCATAGGTACCGTGCTAGAAAGAGGCTACTGCGAAGCTCAGCATTCTTGACTCAATGTGAATGAATAACTTGTCATATACTCACATATTCTGATTGCCAACACCAATTTACCTGACGTCTACGGATAACGAATAGGTCATCCATATATTTGTGGATAAGGAATCCACTCAACCAAGATTTCGTTGCTGGAAGTTGGGTTCAGTTATCTTGAAAACGATTTAACATTTTACAGAGGGAAGCTTAAGATCTCCTTGTAGCAGATCTCACGACATGAAGACAAAACCTGGATGTCGATAACAGGGAAATGCCTTCACTCAGCCCCAACATCTGTCTCTAAGGCACCAACCGCCGTGGTCTACTGGTTAAGGAATCGGTCTCACATACCAGAGGTTGTCGGTTCGTATCTCACTTAGCCCAGTATAAAGACTATATTTGGGGAAGGCAACGGAAGACCAACCCTGTAAATGTGCTCTCTCCCAGCACATTGCTCACTCTGGCTGGGCAATAGGCTATGCTCGAAATTGAGTATACTACCAAAACAAAAAAAGGCACCAGCTGGTATAGTAGCCTATCTTGACTTTTAAGGTTAATTTATGGCGTGAAATGAATAGTTTGCTCGCACATTACTTTGCTTCCTCTTATCTGATTAATGATTCAAACCCTTTTTTATTGGGCATCTAGTTTAGGTGGCCCATTACAACAACAGGTCTAATTTTGTTCTCTTGGACGTACACATAAAACTCTTAATATCATATTTAATTACTCAGTGTAACATTAAGTCGCAATTTTAGCATTACTATAAATTTTAGACTGCACGTGTAGACGATTTTATGATTAGGGTTTTAAGCAGTTTTTTAATTTTTAGATAAAGTTTTAGGTTAAGATTTTTTAAAACTCTGTAATGCGCGTGTCAGCATCTCACTATGGAACATCCGCATTATAAATGCAAATGTCAAATGCTGGTATGGTACAAGGAACACTGCTTAGGATCATGTATATCTGATTTTTAATATAAACAAACTCTATAAAACAAATAAAAAAAAGAATATAGTGTTAAATTATTTTTGTATTTTAACGCCATTTATTTTCCACACTGAAATTTCTATACCGAACAGTTGAAACAATATCAAACTTACTAACATTTTCACAGTATTTCTCCAGTAAGCTCAAGTGGGACAAAGAGATTACATGTGGAATAAAAAAACAGCCTAGAAATGACACAATAATTATACGTGAAGCTCATTTGTTTTATGAAAGAGCAGAAGAAGAGATCTGCTGTGTGCAACATTTTCGCTGTTTTCCGTCTGCATGACGAGACGATTAAAATCTGTCAGTGGATACCCAACTATTATAACAGTAATGAAAGTACACATTAGTCATCAAGATGGTGCAATAGATGTTTGTAAGTCGTTAGTGCTTATTCTAAGGAAGGTTTGTCTATTGACGTTTCTAAGTCGTGTCACATGCCAAGAGAGTCTTGGCGATGTTGCTGACATCGTATTAAATATTGTGTTTCCATCTGATGCTTCCTGGCATGTATCTGTACTTCTGCTCTACTGTAGCAAACTGTGGTATGCACAGAAACGTGCGAGGAATATTTGTTTGTGGGGAGAGGGCCAAGATAGTCATTAGTCTGAGGCATTAGGTTCGGGATTTGTGAGTCCTCATTAGTCAAGTTTGAAACTTCACTGCTAGTAAGGCACATTTAAGCAAATTTGATCATAGTATGCCATGCATCCATCCATAAGTTAACTTAATTGATTGATAGCGACCACTTTGATTATTTGTGAGTTTGTAACGTTTGGGAACGGCATGATGCTCCCCTGTGTAGGTCACTGTTAGAGAAAACAGACATAGCATATATAAAGACCTCCACACCATACAAATAGCGTCAACTCTTCTTTTCTCTGCTTTCAATGCAGGTACGAGGGTTCTTATCGGCAAGATGTGTTTGTCAAAGCATGGATGAGAAGGCCAAAATTAGTGTAGAATATGACTTTAGATTATTCAGTCAATTCCATCTAATTTAGAAAGTAATTTAAGTTTGACAAGAAGCAAAAAATTGACCGTCAAAAGCTGGCTATCATCTGCTACATTATGTGTCTGACTTGAGATCGCAGCCAAGACACAAAAGTTAGAGACATGACAGCTTTCATTTACCCCTTCTTTAATCGTTTACTTTATACGGCATACATACTTCATAGAGCAGGAATTTAAATACTAGATATCTTGCATTTATATCATCATAGTAAACTTTCCCCTCTAATGGTCGGTCTCTTTAATTATTCTACTCTGATATCTAACAAGTTTACTTTATATGTACCAATGATCTACAGAAAAAACTTATTTAGCTACCACCACCACACCCCTAAAAATATGAAACATAGAAAACAGAAAACCTCAAAATTTGGTGGCATACGTAAAACATGTAGTATTATCATTAAACCGTAGAATAAAATTTTTGACAAGACTTTGAAAAATGTATTTCACATCAGTTCACATTGTATTGTTTGAAATTAACTACCGCATGGAAATCCCAAGAGAAAAGCACTTTCCTTAAAAAATAATAATTTTGCGTCGTAGAAGCATGGGCAACATTGTAACTTTGATGCTGCAGTGCTTGGAGAATTTTCTTTTCATCGATAGTATTACTTGTTATATATAACAAGTATAAAATTCCGTAATTTGGCCATCAAATGAAGTAGGGATGCATCCTTCGCTAATGACGTCATCAAACTACATATAAAATTAACTCTTGTCAAAAGTAGAGATTTCCGTAATTACTGCCTTCACATAATGTTTCAGCAGACAAGGTTATTATTTTTGGCAAAAGAATACCACATGTATAGACTGAAGGATACTGCTCTGAGCAAAGATTCTGTACCCCTACCCATTTCAAAGACATATTTTTCATTCTCTGGTAACTACAGATAGTGTCGGATTTTTAACTCCATTTTCAGAGTTTAGTATTCGTTTCATAAGTTCTTATCAACCAACTCGATTGTTTAAAACATTCGACATCGTAATTTCATATATTTGGTAGATTGAAACTCTTCTAACATATTAGAGCTAAAATATAATAAAATCAAAGAATTTCATGAGACTTAGCAATTTTCATATATGCATATTGCAACTATGTAGATACTATTCCTCCTTGATTGTTGGAGGGTAACCAAGAGATAAGTTCTACAAACCTGTGCAAGTAAATGTCTAAGAAGAAATTGGACATTTTAACTGACGTTTAAGTGGAAAATGTTCAGCAGACGTCGTCTTTACGTCCATTTTATATTCAAGATCACAGAAACAATCCTAGAAACAATCAAGAGTGCTTTTACACTTTGATTATCTCTTGCAGTAACTTGCATCTCTTCAACAGAGATTTGAGTTTAATACACTTGGAAATATAACTATCCTTGTGTTGTTCCTGAGATTCAATGCTGTAAATGACGTTAGGTAACTCAAACAAATTCTCGACTTAAACAGGAGGTATTTCAGAACTATTTATACAGCCAAGTAGGAGAGGCTTCATCAAATGGTAACGATTTTTTATTCCTTGAGGTATATTTTAACGCTGTTATTTCAACTCACGTTTCAGACCTGAGTCAATGCATCTCTATGAAGGGACATTTTCTTAATATAGCATGCTTCTATATAAAGTCATTTCATGAACAAAGATATTATTTCAGTCCATATTCCTGTTATATGCATTAAAATGTTATTAAAAGCGGGAAACAAGATTCTATTGCCTCTTTTACGTTTATAGGCAATGGTTGTCACGATTTCATGTCTCGTGTGATAGACAGTGGAGTATATTTACACCATATACCTAATAAACCATAGATCAATGATCCAATATTATTCATAAAAGTCCATATATGACCTAAAAAGAGGCACGATGGGCTCATAAAAGCCCAATATCGAATCTTAGAGACGTTCAATAGGCCCAAATGTAAAACGCAGTTGATCAGTACAGATGTAAGTTAGGGAGTTGTCTTGGTACAATATCAGAGGAAAGTCTTTGAGGCCACAGATAGAGATGGGATTGTCATTTAATATGTAGGATGTCACTAGCTCTTTGGTAAGAGATTTGTTTTATTTTCTACTCCTTGTTTTATTTTCTACTCCTTGTTTTATTGGTTCTATATCTGGAACAGAATTAAGTTCTACATTGTTAAGAGTGTGAGAGTATTAGTGAGACAATTTCTACAGCTGCATGTATTGTATAGCGAGGTCTCTCTTTACGAAGCGCTTTTAAAGGTCCATTGAAAAGGTACGCAAATTGATGAAAAGAGACCTACGTAAAGTTCTTAAGTAAACAGCGCTCCATTTCAGGCACTTTGTTAACCCCTGTAAGTCTATAATCGAGTATTACACTGCGTTTGGCGCTCAATTCACACCATCTTTCTCATCAAGACGTGACTCATTCATTCCTACAAGGGCAAAATTAACACTCAGCAGGAAAGATCCTAACGCAACAAGCCTATCACAGCCTGTTCTTTACTACTCTTTGCATTATATAAGTAAACAGACGAAGTATTACTTGCTTACCTCTTAATGCCTTGAAGACGTATAGAACGGCTTGACAAATCTTTGACTCAGCACGATCCATCAGAAAGAACGACTTCAGACAGAAGTGACGACGTTTACTGCAACCGTAGCCTTCAGTCTAATGACAGTCTTTCACAGTTTGTAAACTTAGTTCCAGGGGGTAGAGCGTACAAAGAAGCCTTAACCGCCACGACATAAGCACAGTCTATACCATCCAAAGCTACAGTATGTGAAAGAAACATTATTCTGCAGTAAATAACAACACGGAGGGGTAATTAGCTTCATAAATTTATTGGCACTACATTCTTAAAAACGATAGTGAGATTGGATTTCTATTGATTTCTACTCAGATGATATTAAATTTCAGCATCCTTATTCAAATTGGCGTAAGGAAGTGCAAGCATGGGATTGTAATATTAATTCTTTAAGGTTGCCAGCTTTCAAAAGTTTGTTTTGATAAGGAAAGTGGCATAATCGTAACAGTATTAGTGACTAGCAGGACAAGGGTGACAATAATATGGAAGGAAACTTATACTAAAGATCAGCAAAGCTATACGTGAAAGAATGAGGACAAGATATCTGAATTACTTTAAAACTTTTTAAAAGTTCTCTACAGTAGCAGTTTTTATCGAGCTTTCTCTTCTAAACAGCATCTCCAACTTTTAGGATAAGAGATAATAGAATAATTGCAGAAATAGAATTACGTTTATGTATTTACTACTCAATAAATAGATAAGAGATGGTACTTACGAGTTTATTTGTATCATGGTATTTACAAAATCAGTATGAACGGAATGATATTTTAAGGCTTTAACTTTTTTGAAATTTTAAAGATAGCTCACATTGTTTTTTACTGGTTTTTTTTCGTTGCCCTTTGACTGGTTTTGCACTTTTGCACTACTTTCTAGATGAAATGCCATAATTCACCCCCGAGGTTCAGGAATATTTTAACTGCTTTTATATCTTTGAGGTATAAATTTAACTAGCTTTGTTCAGATAGGCTGCACAAATCCACTAGAAACTTTCACATAAAGCCTCATTGCTGCCAATAGTGGTGTAAGACAAATTTTTTAGTTGTTTGAAGTTTGGTTAATGTAGGATGAAGGGGAACACTTACCGTAAAAGTATGCCTTTTCAGGTATTTGTAATCATCGTTACTGGTTTGTTTACAATCTAGATTTGATGAAAATATGAAATGAAGTCCGAAAGTTGGTAAATAACGTAGCAAAGTGTTTTCCATTACTTTAAAGTGTTTAAAGATGTTTCAGGAATCTTTCTTTACAAGCTTATACGTATAACTATTTCAGGAATCGTCTTCGATAAGACGACTTTTAAAAATGTCTTAAACGTCTTTTATCAGTAGCCTAGACTTATCAGGAGTCTTCCATCATGAGCTGACGCATGCAAATATAGCATGAGTATTTCGCCATGAGATGAAGCCTACAAACGAATCCTCTTTAATGTGATTTGAGATCTACAAATACAGCAGGAGTAGTTTCACCAAAAGCTAATATATAAAAGCTTAGTAGGGGTCTTTCGATGTGAGCTGAGATTAAACAAACATCAGAGGAGCCCCTTGATGATCACAGCAACATAAGCGCAGGACCTGAGATAACAGCGAAACAATAAATAACAATTTAATTTTAGCACTTTAGTTGGGATTTTTGAAAGATACGAAGACTGCCTCGTTTTATTTCTTCTTAAAAGTCTTAGTGCTACTTAAGGTCTCAAGTGGTTAAACCATTGACTTGTTGGTTTGTCTCGTCGTAATTTTGTAGTAAGAAGGGATATTTCAGATCCCAAATAGTGCAGGAAAGGCTCAGTATCAATCAGGTTGAGAAATTGTATTACAGAGAAAAGTTTTGCTTGCCTGGATCAGTAAAAATTTTGAAAGTCCATGTATTTTAGTGCTTAAATATTTGTTCATTACATACAACTGCTGGAGTACCTCATTCTTTATGCAAAGGGTTTCTGTATATTTGGACATTGAGGGTTTACAATGTTTAGATACTTAAAAATTTAGATATATGGTGCCCGCATACTTGAGATTTCTGGGTATTTACACCGTCAAATATATGAATTCTTAGATATTTGCTTATTTGCACATTTTCGTTTTCGCAAATTCAACTTGCTTCCTAGCAGGCTTACCACTTCGCTCGCCAACTTCCTTCTGTCATCTTGGAAATTTTACGCTTCTGACACCCCGGTTACTTGGACCGGACAGGCTCCTCTAGCTGATGAATAAAACGATGATAAAACTATTAAATGTCTGTACATAAGATGAACTCATTGCTAACCATACAAACTTTTAATACCTTGGGAATTACTTTGTAATAAGGCAACATAAAATACGTGATGTGATTATCCAAACTTGGGCACACGACTGTCGAAAACCTTTAGCTGTAAATATTGACAAGGTGTTCTTCAGAACCTGTCAAGTTTTTGCAGATACCAAATATAAAGAACATATTTTATATGTCGAAAAAGTGAATGTTTCACTAGCAGACTAACTCTGTGATAGATTTCCTCTTTTATTATTCATTAAAAAATCCAAGTATTGAATAAGGTCGCGACATAGCTTGGCGGCGTTTAGCAGATGATATGTATGAATAATCTGCCATGAGAAGACATTGAATTCTAGGTTGATAAAGAAAACTATAGCATCCAAAAATGGACGTTGTAGAGTTACAGATGTGACATACAAAGAGATTATATGGCAAAGAAACTATTGTTATGACTTCCACTCGACCTTAGTGAAACCTGCGCAGGTTAATGAGGCATGGCGTTGCCATCCCTAGTCATTTTATTCCAAAAAATTACGGCTTTCATTGCTTTAGATAAAGAGCAATTTACAAGTTTCTTAAAGACAAACTCTTTACTATTCCATTTTCTCAAGTGAAATTAAAAGAATATAAAAAGAAAGACATAGAGTGATCTTTCCTTCTTTAGGAACACTCTTTTTGCATCTTAATAAAATATAATAAAAAGAATAGTTTTAGAGCTTAATGAAATTAATTTTAAAATCACGGTTTTCCCTCTACCTTCGACCACCTGTTGCGTCTTTTTTAACAAAAAATCTATCTGTAAGCAAACCATTTTCATTATTTCTCTTAAGTGTACTTGGAAACATTTGTAAAGTCCGAAGTGTTTTCCTTTTCTAAAGATTCTGGTCTCCAGTGAAATCAGTCGGCAGTGAGATCCGTAAACGTGATCTTTGGAGACATAGGGGCAAGTGATCACTTCAAACAAACACAAAAATGTTTCGCTCGACAGCCAATTTGTGAAATAGAATTTGTTTGCTTCTGGCGATGTCGACCGCCACAGGGTTTAACAAGTTGAATCTCGAGCGATTGCACAGAAGTTATATATTAAAATTGTTTAAACAATCAATTTACAGAAACATGAAAACATTACCAGAAAAGCAGATATGCTTTCCTTTAAACAACCCCTCTTAAAATTGGTTCAAACAGAATAAAAAACAGCATAGATTGCCGTCAGATTTCTTTGATATTGCATCTAGAGTCAACGTCAGCCAAAAAGACAAACAGTAACTGTTATTGCGCAAAGCCCACTCTGTGGTAAGATGGTGCGTGTAAATCGTAGTGTTGACAGTTTAGTGACCAGTGCAGTTATTTAACCTCTATCTTTTATCAAAGCATATGGCAATAAGTTGATATTCTGACTCTTTTCTTGCAATTTTAAGAGAATCATTTACTTCTAGGATAGTCCAAATTATGTTACATGGTTCGTAAATGCTATAGTAAAACATTGTACATTTGTCAATAAAAACATAGACTAAAGTGTCTTAAAGAGTGCAACAGCAATTTTCTTGGATGCCGCGATTGACAAGGCCAGTAGTTCTTAACTTTTTACATTGAGGCGGGGCAGCATCAATATAAATATATAAAGGTTAGACAAAGATTGTAATATTCAAAGAACTATAGTTTCCATAAAAATTAGGGGAGAAGGATTTTTATAAAATTGGTAAATCCCTGGTAAAACTCGGAGTCAGGTTACGGCATAAAAATTGATAAACCAAGCAAGTGTAACCTGATGACACTATTCTTTTTTTCTAGTCAACACGTAGCATCCAATCTTCTGTCTTTAAGCATATCATTCAGCTCTGACAGTATTTGTAGGCTAGCCTAATGAGGAGGGAAAATGATGACGTCACAACTAAAACATAGTAAGATTTGACTTCAGATATCTAAAGGCAACCCTGGAATAGGCTGTTTCCTAAAATACCAGACCTGTAATGTATAAAGTGTTCAAACTAGGGGCCTTTGAATCTCAAAAATCTCTGGTCAAAACTCTGTTAATATTCCTTGGATCCTTAAGTTAGGAACCAGCATCAAATAATAAGGTTTTGTCAGAGAGATTTAAAACTTTGAAAGGTGATATCTCGGTGTTAGGAAAGGGAATCACTCTCAATTTTGGCCATTAAAGTTCTTCCTAAAAGGGCAACATGAAAATTGAGTATTTTTCCATAATTCTAGCATTTTCAAAACGTCACACTTCCCTCCGCATACCATTTTTGAGCTAGAGAACACGAATCACGTTGATACGTAGTCGTCATAGCCAATTGGGTAGAGTAACACGCTGAGACTGCATTGTTATAGGTCTAAACCCCAGTAATAAAATTATCTGTTTAAGTGAGAAAGAGGGGAATGGAAGATGGTTTTGTCAACAAACGACTACCATAGATCGATTGGGAATAAGTCGTCTGAAGTTAAAAACTTGCGATGCCTAGAATACACTAAAACGGGTACTGAGTCATGTTGTATTATGAGAAGTAAAGAGGTAGCAAAGAATAACACGCCAAAAAGGAAACTATGTTTTAGATAACGTTTTGTCTATTACTGACTTCTTCTGGTCTTCATTACTGCTCGTTGTATTTATCACCTTACTATAGGTAATTTTGGTATATATTTTGTATTTTAAACGCATTGATAAAAATGAAAATGAGCTGAAATACCAAAAGCTCTTCAAAAAAATTGCAATGAAAGTTTTCTAAAACTGAGTTCTCACAAACTAAGAGCCTGATGCAGACAATAGCCGACTGATAACGATGATAGTCCGAAGATGGTCCTATAATGACCCGATAATCGCCGACAAATTGTTCAAATATGCGGCTTGCTCCGATGATCATAGATGCTTAAGCTCCCACTTTGTCCCATGTCAAAGGTATACATAAAACCTTATTCAGAGTATCGTTTGCATTACCATAGTAACAGAAGGTTGGAACCCAACACAAGATTGACGATGGTGAGCGATGATCTTCTCATTGATTTTCTGTATCGTCAATGTTCGGCGGCATCGAAACAAACTTTTTTCATCGGTTATGTTCGTCCATTATCGTTGATCATCGATAAGCCGGCTTCTTTTACATACGATCTTGCGGTATATAAGAAATAGCCTCAAGCTTTCAAAGATGTTTAGATATTGAACGAAAAATCTGGTAACAATAAATTACATCTTTCAAATGATCCACTTTTAAATCTAAAATATTCTAGACGAGATCGACGATATTGCTCAAGCCGAATACTTAAAACATCTATTTCGTCATTGGATAAATTATGCAAAACTACGTGAAATGTGCATTGAAGCTTTTCCACAAAAGTCACATTAAATTTTAAAATGTGAATAAAATTACTAAAACTTCTTGTGTTTAAACGGGAGAAAGCGAAAGAAGCTAAACTTCGCCAGTATGTTGAACGGCATTTCATACCGATGTTCTACGCATCAATCGGGAATTGCATATATTGAATTTTGCCAAACCTTCTTTTGCATCTCTCCACATGATGTGTTGGATTCCAGAAGGATTTGATCAACTATTAGTTCGGTTCAAACATTAGAAAAGCTTTAAATGATGTAAGTATAAGCAACTGCAGAAAAAATAAATTCTTAAGGTATTAAACACCTGAACGATTTGCCAAGCAGAGATGATTCGAAATGTGGTGTTTTAAGGAGATGTGAACTGTGGTGTTTTAAGGAGATAATAAAGAAAATTGAAGAAGAAGTCGCCATCTGCAAACGAATTTGATATTTTGGCGCTTTTTATGTTCAATTCTTTATTTCTCTAGCCAACCATTATTCTCTAAAAAAGACTGGACCGAGTAATCACGTTGCTTTCAACAGCGAAAAAGTGTAGTCACGAGTACTGGCCCTATTAGTTAAAATAGCTCGTGAAGGTCCGCCATGTTACGTAACATAGTTTATAAGCTTTGTTTGATGGGGATTGAAATGACGTCCAGCGACGGACCTCATTTTGAGACGGAAGATGCTCAATCCAGTGTTTTTAGAGATCGGTGCAGTTAACGCATTAGCTCCCAGTCCTTCATCAGCAAACTTTGACATCCATTTCTACACAATTATGGAGACCAGTCTCTCTTCAAAATGTAACTTGTTCTTTCAAGGACATCCACCCGCGCCACCGTTCTGTGCAGAACCCATTGAGCTTTTCAAAGTGATTTTGAGAAGAGAGGATTTTTAATGATAAGTTTGAAAGAAATCTAGAAATAGAGAGTTATGTCTCCAGCTTGATTTGAACAGTGATTCATGCTTTTGCAGCGAGCACTCTAGAGACTGCCAGACCAGGGACCAACCTCTGTGCACCATGTGACGTGACCGAAGGAATGTAATTTCGCTCACCAATCTGTCGAAAGAGAATTGGAAACGGCGAAGTACTATCAAGAAGAAAAAACTGGGAAAAACTTTTAAAGATTTTAAAAAGATAGAATATTATGTCATCACCGGGAATCGAATCCAAGACTCACCATTCGCTTGATTTGTTTTACCATCGACTTGTCCGATCTGCAGTCTGGTATTTTTATTTCAAAGACATCTTTTGAGATTAAACTCAATGTTTGCAGAATATGTTCAAACACTAGGACGTTCGAGACCATAACAGGTTTGTTGGCTTGCCTCTCAAACCATCACTGAGACCGTAGCATAGTTCCAAATACCATACGGAGAATAGCTACCATTTGTTCTACTGTGTGAGAATAGCTTTAAAACAAAGAGCGCATAAAACAGAGAATTCGTAAATTTTGTACAATAGAAATTTTTTTGAGTCTCAGTGTCTCTAAATAATGACAGCACCTTTCGCTCTACGTAGCAACTTCTTCTTCGCCCAATTTTGACTTGACAAACTATCTGTTAATTTCATGACTATTATAGTAGTTTTAATTGCTCCTGTGATACAACTCTTCCCCATGTGCACAAATCTAAAGAAGTCGTCAATGCCTACCAATTTAATAGTATTGACCAATGCGTCCACACAGCTATAACATCATTGAAACATGTCCCTATTGATTGAGGAGTAGGTTGCACGCTGTTGTAAAGTTCATTCCCGATTTGAGGCACTCTATACTTCATAATTCAAATTATTATTTACTTGTTTACTCCAAATGATAGTTTTTGATACTTTAAAAAAGAAAATTAGTTGTTTTATAATGAAACTGAAAGTTTCCGTCGACCATTAGATATCATGAGGAGAAATTTTTCCCTTCGTTTCTTAACAACTTCTATTGCCAAACTGAAGGCAACCACTGTTTTCAAATTCTTCTATACGATTAAAAAATACCGTAGCATAAAGAAACCAACGCCTGCTATAAAGAAGTTTCTTCTTGTACATTTAGAGAACAGGCCTTTTAAAGCCCACCTTCATAAGAGTGGCGTGAGGACTACATGCACCTCCATGGCTCACTCTACTGGTAGTCAAAAGAGTTTCCTTTGTGGCTAAATATCCTCTAACGACTGTGAGAAAATAAGTCTACATATTCATGCAGATACACGAAGCTATGAATATGAGTACACTGAAAGATGATAATACGTTTAATTGCAAGGTAGTGGTCTCCTCAAACCCAAGACCATTTCCTGGTCCACGGATATTAAAGTGACAAACTGAAGATGACATGGATTAGGTAACAGATTAACACCTGCGTAACACAGTGTGGTGGCTTCAAGGTCAATTTGTCATTTTGAAGACCTCAGGCCATGTCTTGGTTTCCAGTTTGTATGGAAGGCGATCAAATCGTTTTGGTTTATAACAGTTACACGTTATGTACGTTAGAATAGAGGTAGTGGTATTGTGTTGGCATTGGCAGCAATAGCAGCAGTAGCAGCAGTAGCAGTAGCAGTAGTAGTAGTAGTAGTTGTAGTAGTTGCAATAGTAGTAGTTGTTGTTGTGGTGGTAGTAGTAGTAGTAGCTGCAGTAGTAGTAGTTGTTGTTGTGGTGGTAGTAGTAGTAGTAGTTGCAGTAGTAGTAGTAGTAGTTGTAGTAGTTGTTGTAGTAGTAGTCGTCGTAGTAGTAGTAGCAGTAGTAGTAGTAGTAATAGGAGGAGGAGGAGGAAGAGTAGTTGTAGGAGGAGTAGTTGTAGTAGCAGTAGCAGTTGCTGATTTTAAGGTAGAATAAGTTTTGTAGTAATAGTAGAGGGATTTTTTATAACATGTTAAATAGAACATTAAAAAATTTTCTAATAACTAGAACTACTCTAAGCAGCTCTGTTGACATTTTATAATCACGTGACGCATGCTATCTTAGCACTCGACACTTAACGTGAGGGTGGATAAGACTGTTTCATAAAGACATGACCTTAACTATTTGCAATAGACATGAAGGCTTTCTTCAAGAAAACGAGTAGTATCCCTTTCTTGGCATAAAATTCCCTTATTATATAGTATGTGTGGCAAGGCAAGGTCGGCCAATATCTTGATGCTCACAGAGAGAACAGATTTCTGAATCATACTCATTCCACGGATGGTCATGGTTTTATACGATTATACAAGATCAGAAAACAGTAAGTGCCACTACGTCATCAGTATCCTAGATTAAGGTAACTGTTAATTGGTTAATAAAATAGTTTTAACAGACCCTGGTTGGTCAAACAGGCATTTTAAATTCTGCTTTACTCTTTTGGAAATCATAACTGTGTACACGTTTTGTCGTTCATTGTACTCTAGGGAGAATCAGGCGGCAGGAGCCATTAAGTACAAATTTGTTTCTTTTATTTTATAGTGTCTTAACTGTTGATTGTAACTTGCCAACTTCTGATGCCAATTACGTACTAAAAGCTGAGTATAAAGGATACATGGTTTGCATTCCTCTTTAACAGCTACCGTTAAGACAGAGTTTGATAAGCAGTTGAATCACAGCCTCTTCCTCTCTTATTGTTTCTCCCTTCCTTGTTCTTCCTCCAATCGTCCATTCCTTCACCATTTTTGCCAATCTTTGATTATCCATTCTGGCAATATGTCCTGCTGTATTTCATTTCAACATTTCTTCTTTCTCCAAGATGTTGACCACTCTGGAGTGCACTCTTACTGTTGCATTTTGCCACGTGCCTTTTCGTGGGATGTTAAGAATTGATCTTTCCATACTTCTGTTTACAGTACGTCATGGACCAAGTAAACAACATTTGGCCCAGGTTGCTGAAAAGCTGATACTGAGAACAGGTAGCTTATTTTACGAAATCAGCTATTATTTAGGACCCAGTCACTTTATGATGATTGTAAGTTGGACGGGTGGTGGATTAAAGTTCTAAGCCGCGTTTCGAAAACAGACGAGCTTAAACATTCAACTATGAAACTAGAGATCAGTTATGTGATGATCTGTCACCATGATATGAATCAGTTGTATAGATTTTCAGTACTGCATTTCACATAATAATGATAATTTCCAAAACGTCCCTATATTTCCATCTGTTTTACATATTTAGTCACTATACCTGACATGTAATATTTCTGAAAGTATTACGAAGGAACTGACTCATCTCTCTCAACATTTTCGCCAGACACTGGTCACAATGATCGAGTGAAGATAGAACAATTACCTGACAAAAACGTTTCACAAAATGAATCTGTCACTTAGAGCAAGCTTTTGAAGGCTGATCAACCCTTTACTTTTAAGGGCCTAAAAATTTCAAAACTGCTTGATAACCTTAATTGATTCAAAGACTTGTATCTTAGAGGAAAGAGGGGTCCAAAAGTCTTTCTTCGATATTTAAACCATCAACTATCAGAAGATTTTTATGTCTTTGGTCCAGCTTCTGCGAAGAATAATTTAGAAACTGAAAGAATATTTTTGGCTTAAAATTTATGAGGTTCAGGAATAACTCTCTCAGGTAGTTTCTTTTGAAACTAGGAATGCGTGATAAAGATATTTTTACTTTCACAGTAAACTGGTGTTTCTATCATGATCTATATAATGAACCTGACTTTGTAGAGCATTAGGAACCTGCTTGATTTCTTCGGTCTTTCTAACTTGATGAAAGTTTGGCATTAGCCAAATTAGAAAAACTAAAAGAAATTAATTAGTATGGTGGATGAAGATAACAAAGAGACAAACTTATTCCAGCATAGAGATTTTAAGGAATTTTGCTTTCAAAGTAAATGTTCCTTTTAGCGTCGTTAAAATAGTAAAAACATTTTAGTAAACGATAACAGTAATGGATTCATACTGAAGCCTTGAGGAAGCCCATAGGTTCAAGTTTTCACTTTAAACAAAAAACAGTACCATTAAAATAATAAAAACATTTCCGTAAGCAATAACAATGTGGATTTATGCTGAAGTCTTGGGGAATTCTATAGGTTCGAATTGTCATTTTAAACATAAATGGTATCGTTTATATAACAAAAACATTTAAATAAAAAATAACAGTGATGGAGGGGTAATGAAGCCTTGAGGAAACCCAAAGGTTCCAGTTGTCACTTTAAACAAGAAAAAACTTGCAACACATATTTCTACAGTTAAAAGTATGTTTATTAAAATGCAGCTGGTTGTCATGGTCTAGAAATGTCTCCAGGGCTACACAAGGTTGTTTCATTTTGTGTTCTTTAGTGAAATGACAAAAACTAGCAGGCAATGAGGCAAAGGTCTTGCAGTGCCGTAGCCACTGGGGGGAGGGCTTAGGGGATTATAGCCCCTTCAAGGGTAATTGAAAAATTTAAGATAGTAAAAACATTTAAGCAAACAATAACAGTAATGGATTCATACTGAAGCCTCGAGGAAGCCCATTGGTTTGAGTGGTCATTTTAAACAGAAAACAGTACCGTTAGTTGCTCTATCTACACAATGTATTCTATAGCACTATTACATCAAGTACGGACGAAAAAACATCATGAAATCTTAAGATAACTTCACAAAGTGTTCTTTTGATGTGATAGCCTGAAAAAGCGCATTCCATCTCTTTGACCCGCATACAGAGAATGCTCGAGATCTAATTCTATCTGCCTTTGAAATGTGCCGCATCCACTAGGAGGCTTAGGGGGTTATAGCCCAGTCAATATTTTCAACGGTTATTGAAAATGTTAACAGGATTTATGTCTTTTTCTGGCCAAGTCCTTGAAACACTGAAATCGTTTGGGTGGAAATCAGTTTAGCCCCCTCCCACCTCCAATAAATATTTGGTGGTTAAAGTACTGTGTTGCGTTTGGAATATTTGTTGCAAATGTAACCTAATAATGCAGTCTAATGGACTGCGAGCCCAAGATAACTCCAAGATGAGCCCAAGATGAGCCCAAGATGAGCCCAAGATGAGCCCAAGATGTACTTAAGATGAGCCCAAGATGAGCCCAAGATTCCTGTATACTCTGAAAACAAAGGTGAAATCACAGATGCATCAGCTCGAATCACTATGAGTGGCACACAACTATCGTACAATGGATATCACATGCATGTTAAGTAAATTAGGCTTTATTGCCGCATGATACCATTATCGTCAGAATTACTGTCACATGACCTAGCAAATGACTTGTGACTAGCACATGACCTGATCACAAAAAGGATGGTAAGATTTTCCTTTCATGTTATCAGCTTTTAGATCCTAGAAACATCAAATAAGATATTATTATTTTCATCGGGCCCGCGTGCAAAATATTGCCTTGTTTGTTACATCTGTTTGTCTACTTACATCTTGAAGTAATTCTACTAAAAAATATCGCTGCTCCTTCGGCAGAGATAGATTTTCCCCATTCAAGTAGTGTAGTTAACCTTGTTTTATCTGTGAAGGTGTGCTATCATTCTCTCTAGCTAGACAAAACTGACAGTAATAAAGCTGATAGAAAGTTTAGTCCCCTATTGCACCCAGCAATGATTATGAAATTGTGTCTTTGTCCATTAAAACCAATACGTTGACGGTCGACACTTTCAGCAAAGTATTTATCAGTATTTACCGGGTGTTTCCAAGTACATTGGATGGCTAATAGTGTTTCAGAACAATTAACTAGATTGTCAAATGAAAATTTGCTTTATTTTCTATGGTGCAAGCAAAGTACTACTTGTTTCAATTAGAACGTAATATAATATATCTATCAAATCATTTTCACCAGCTACTCTGTTGACTATCAAAACCAATCCTTTCCCCCCTTTCAATATAGCTCATATTGAGGAATTGGATTTGGGAAAGCATACAACCGGGGGCATATACTTGGCGGAGATGAGTTTGGTTTTGCTAGGGGCTAAATTTTGTCGAGCGTAAGAATTCAATAGCGACTGTTTCCCTTTCTAACAGTGATGTTTGGTAGGTGGGAAAGCATCAATACTGCTTACGATCCCCCGACTCAACTGTTTCCTCAAATCATTTGGAACTTTCCTAATTTACCTTTTTCCCCTTTTGATAACATTGCAACCTCAAATATCTCTTTAGTTTATGAGGCCGTAATTTAGGAAGCTGATGTCTTCGGTGCCTGGCTACGTATCTTCTCTATTTCCGCCTTCACGGACTACTTGCCCACTGTAAATCGGGTTGGCAGCTCCTTGAAACTCTTTTTCTGATTCCCTACTCTAGCCTGTCTCTTTCACGATGTAGGATGGCCTGTCTGCTGATGACCTGTGCTTTAACCAACGTCATATTGATATTTCATTGATAATAATTCCATTTAATTTTCGTAGGAGACATAATATATGATATAATTTTCACTATCGTTTCGCTACAAACTACTTTTCATGACCCATACATAACTTTAATATATCTATTAGCCTACTTGATTGAATTGCGTGGTCAATGTGTTCTTTGTAATTGGATACGTTTTCCCTCAACACATCACATCCTCGTCGCACCTCAGAGACGATAAAATACTTGAAACACTAAAAGTCACGGCGCCTGCTGAAGAGGATATTTCCCGTCCTTAAATAATAGTACATAAGGCAGCATGATGATCTCATATCACTTCACCTAAGCCACTGTTGCTAGTAACACAAACTGCATGTAAGAGGATTGTCTGCCATTATGTTTCTGACTCGTACTCATTAACATAGAACACTTGTCTGAAAAACCCACTTGAGGGATTTCCAGTACTCACGCCCTTTCAGCTTCAACAGAGGGTAGGCGATTTGAGCTTCCAAAAAATATCAGGGTAGTTAGAGAATATATTCATTACTTTCAAAGTATGGGAAAGGAATACGACAAAAAATGCATTAATAGTCTCCAGAAATAACTTATCAAGGTCCATCTTCAAGGCGTGAAATAAAGCGCGGTTCATCAAATTAAGGAAGATAAGCCAGGTCAGTTTTCTTTGTGAACGACCGCTTTTGTTCAAATTTTGTTCAATTAAAATAGAACCAAAACGATCAAACCCCATTTCTATATCCCTCTTTATTGTCTTGAATTTGAAAAAAAAATTTGATGAAGGTCGCCTTCATTCACGGGTATGATCTGGAGTGATTTGTAATATCATAATCGCGCTTTTTATTCCTTCCTTCTTTAAACAAATCCGTTTGTTATCTGGGAAGAATGGTAGTCCGTGTAGCATTTGTATCAATTCAACTCAAAACCAAGAAAGGAGAAAAAATCGAGGGTTGACGAAATCCTGACGAAACTTTAACAATTTTATATAGGCCTACTTTTTCGCGTCCGAGATCAATTTCACAGACAGGTCGTGAAACGCTGATATGTTCAATTCTCGCTCTCAATGGTTAACAACGCATCATCGCAAAAAAGTTAGAGCGGAGTGAGGCTTGGATAATTTGTTCAGTAAACGTCAAAAAAGAGGCCATCTCCCTATAAAGTCCATTTAGAAATGTTAATAATGGTGGCCGCTATTCTACGTTAAATTGTAAAACGCGGACTTATGCCGGCTAAAATTATTTGTGGCCGTGAGATGCTGGATCCAGGCTACTCAGACACGCCTCTATCAGCGACCTACATGACAGGATGATTGAGAATGAACGAAAATTGCAGGAAAATTCGTGGTGCGTAAGATACCTTTGTTCATAACTCTTCAAACTCAGATATTCCTTAATCGTATATAGACATAAAAACATTTTGAGGATATTGTTGCATTGTCTCTTGAACCAAATGCTCTTTAAAGCCACGTGTTTCTCGTCAACATTGTAATTTCGGAGTGATTACAAGTGCTGGTTCTCCTTTGTTCTCACGTTATGGAAAGAGAAAATGTGCCTTAACGATTTTATTGTTTCTCAAACCTACAAGACTGAACTATGAAATATGCAAGTTCCCTAAGCCCCGCATCAAAGTATTGTTAAGCTTGAAAAAGAGTATTTTGGAGACTTGCATGTCAGACCTCCCTGCTGCTAAGCGGAAACAAATAATAGCAGGAACGGACACCTCTTTCATGTGGAAAGTGTCTTGCGTGATTTGCTCCATTTTTGCCGAAATTTAGTAAAAACCTAACTTTTATTTGTCAAGGATTGTAGCGAAAGACGTCTCGGGGATATACACCGATAGTGCACTGTTGTGATTATGGTTCCCTATGTATTCATCACGTGATTGCATTAACCAATAGTATTTAGTCATTACCATGTGCTTGTGTTGTCAAGTAGATTGTTTAGTAGTTGGGTTTTGAAGATGGTATGATATATAAGTTTGGTTGATGTCAGATTTGCGTTAACAAAAGATTAGCGAAAGCGTATTAAAATTGAGCTATGTTTGTTCTGTATACTTCATGACACTTTGCTCTACAAACCGATTCCTTCATAAAATACGTTTACTTTTCCTTTACTCTAGAAAACGTTATATAGAGGAATGTCTCCTGAAATACGTTGACTCCCTAAAATCTGTTGAATCACCATAGAAAAAAATGTAAACAAGATATATGATAATTAACATAACGTCATCATTAAGGGTTAACCCTTCCCCCTCTCGAAAAAATTGAATAACACGCCGCTGGTTGATAAATATCAGAAGTCACCCCTTCCCACAATGTCGAAGCCTTACCTACGTCCTCCTCTATTTCAGGAGCCTTTTTCCGTGTTTCGCACAACAACGAATTAACCGACGATAATTGTCACCTGCTTTGTCAATTTCCTATCGTTAGGTTCAAGTACACCAACTTTAATGATAGCATTGATAGTTCTTTCATCGCTAATAGGTGCATTGATTTATGCAGGGCAAAGATCTTTCGCACCGCTTTGAGGTTTCTTAACATTTCCTTCCAACGATAATGGACGTAAAAGTTCTCACAACATTAAAGAGGGAGGAACGTAACCACTAGTTTCTATTTTTAAAGTTCCAGATTAAAACTTGCCACTTTTTATAGATCCATGATTAAAATGCCTTTCTGGTGACTTTGGTCTTCAACTCCAACGCATCAGATTTCTATGTCCATTTTAAAACTTCCTGTTTGTTCTGCATCATAGTTTTCCTTGAGGCCAATAGATTAAACTGTTAAATCCCCATTAAACGACACTTGACAATTTCTTTAAAAGATATTTTGCTAGGCGAATCTGATAACATTTTTAGGCTCTCTCTTCTCCACCTATTTCATCCGATCTTCGTCCTCTACTTTATTTTCAGTTTACACCTACTTTATCTCTGCTTGCACCTCTTCATCATTCTCAATTCTTCTTCCCCACCAGAATCTGCTGCTACATCTTTCTGGAGCAAATTTAGAGGGACTATTTCCCCCTAAAGTAAGATGTAGATAGCGATTGGTGTAACGACAGGATGGTAGGACTTGATAATTGTCAGAAAATGAGCTAGATGACGTTATTGACAAAGACTTGTTCGATTTACACCCTAGAGCGCCCTAACACCCCTACATATTTGATGCCCAGTAACCCTTACTCTTGGCTACCACCCTCCCCCTCCCACCTCCTGTTCTTTGCAAGTGGTTGGAAATTCTATAATCAAAGAAATGCTATTTTGCCTCCTTAAAAAGTACGTCAGTTGTAGCATCATTTGCTGATTTCGGGGAAATGCAGAACAACCTCACTTGGAAGGGAATCCCTCTTTATTATGGGAACTAGCTAACACATATAGAGTCCGTATGGCCCTGTATTGCTGGATCGCATCTCTAGTTTTCTGCAAACATCAACTCTTTGCCTCTCGAGGCAAAACGCATGAAATATGGTCGCGCTCGGCTACAGATTTTCGTTAAAAAAGGGTTTGCCACTACAATGATCTGCATGGCAATTATAGAAGATAGAGACATACTTTGACAAAGGTTGTTGCTTCGATGCATAAAAACTCATGAAAGAAATGAGTGAATAATATAGCCTGGTGCTCAAGAAACGGAATTAAAATTCCCTCGTTTGAGACACAAGTATTTTTCTTGACAAAGATCAGGGCTTCCAACAAGGCTTTATGATCCAGGGTATTTTGTTCATTCATAATCACTTTTCAAATATTTTATGTATTAATGCAAAATATTTTAATCTAATTGCTGTTATTTCTCCCCTTACAGTGAAATCATACTCTTGAACATCACATATTTAGTGAACTGACTTAAGGCTTATGAGGAATGAATAGTGACCGGGAAAACTCAATCTCATAAACTGTCCGAATCTGATGTTAATATTTTCATTCCTTGATTCCTTGATTCCATGATTCCTTGATTCCTTGATTCCTTGATTCCTTGATTCCTTGATTCCTTGATTCCTTGATTCCTCGATTCCTTGATTCCTCGATTCCTTGATTCCTTGATTCCTCGATTCCTCGATTCCTCGATTCCTTGATTCCTCGATTCCTCGATTCCTTGATTCCTTGATTCCTTGATTCCTTGATTCCTCGATTCCTCGATTCCTCGATTCCTCGATTCCTCGATTCCTCGAT